>PISX010005689.1:0-105026 GCA_004024625.1 Mellivora capensis | reverse complement strand
TGCAATGCACATTTTATACCAGGACACATTGTGTATGTGTATGAGAGTGTGGTTTGTGTACTGAAAGTTTTTATTCTATTCTGGCCCATTCATTTTTAAAAATGCTGCCCATGGCCCAGTACATTGATTTTGTGATCCATCATACGACAGGACTTACAGTTAGAAAATAGTTATCTATCCAGATTCTAGATCAGCTACCCAGGAGGTGGACATTCCCTCTCAGCACTATCCATTCCATGGTGACAATCCAGCATCCATCCGCTTAGGTAAGAAATACCCCATATTGAACAGGGTGCCGATTTTGAGGTACTAAGTAGAAAGCAATGCTAAGGCCACAGAAGGTGCTGTCACAGTGTCCACCCTACATTGCTGTGTGTACGCACCAACCCACCCGCAGACATGCCCCCTCTGCTCTCATAGAGGAGGCGCTGGTTCTGACCTTTCAATTATGCATGCTTCTTTTACAAAAGTTCTGACTAAATGAAGTGGCTGCATCAAGGATACCCATGATTTCCTCACAAGCGCAGGAGAGGGAACACCTCCATTCTTCACTCCATGGTGCTTTCCAGATGCACTCCTTATCATTCCTCATGTGCTCCCAATCAGACTCTGTTGAAATGTGTGTGGGTGATTGGGGCAATGCTTCTTGCTGGCCAAGAAGTGGGAGTTGCCCTATGCAGGTGGACTGGCTAGAAAAGGTGGGCTTTAGTTTCTCTATAAAAATAAGGACCCCTAGAATGTCTTGGAGACAGAGATACCCATTTGTCCACAGAGCAAGAAAGAAGACATATTCCAGCAAAGATATAATGTAACCTGGACTGGTCTCCCAAACACACCTGAAACCCTGTCTAAGATGTACAGATTCAAGTGCTCCCTTGCCATTGTCATTTACTTTAATTGGTCTCTCTAGGAGTCCTTCCTGCCACTCATCCTATTGAGGGCAGAGAGGAACCCACAAAGAATGCAGAAGTCTGTGCAGGACCAGCTCACTCCCTTCTCCTATCAAAAGTATTGCCCTCTGCCTGGTTGAAGTGCAGGAGCCACCCCTTCCTCTTTTCTTTGTCACTCAATGAAGAGACTGGGTCGTGGCAGCTTGGGTAGAGACTTGAAGACATCTTTCAAAAGGATGCATTAGTCCATTTGGGCTTCCATATCAAAGTGCCATGAACTGGTGGCTTCAACAATACATGTTTATTTTCTCACTATTCCAGGAGGCTGGAAGTATACAGTCAAGATGCCAGCATGAGAGCTCACTTCCTGGCTTACAGACAGCCATGTTCTTTCTGTGTTCCAACATGGCATTTCCTCTGTATGTGTGCAGTTCAAGGTAGGAAGAAAGAGATGATATCTCTTCCCCTTCTTATAATGACTCCAGTCCTATTAAATTAGGGCCCCACCCTCCTGATTTCACCTCATGTTAATGGCTTCCTTAAAGTCCCTATCTCCAGATACAGTCATATTGGGATTAGAGCTTAAACTATGAACTTGAGGCGGGAGGTGGGTGGTGGGTGGATGGGGGGTAGAAGTTCAGTACAGAATGGGATGAATTATTATTCTTTGTGCCAGGGCCAGTAAATGCATCCCATGTGATTCCCTTATGAGTACCTGTTGATGTTGCTAATAATGTATCCGGAACAGAAGAGACCTATGAGATTAACCTTTCACTAGGACAGGACCTTTCAGGAGGAGAAACTCACTAAATTTAAGTTATGGCAAATATTAATGTAAGTATCAAACAGGATTTTGGCTGGACTCAATCATGGCAACCTGTGATTTAATTAGTAACTTATTCTAGGCAATACTGGAAATATTCATGAGCAACATTGGGAATTACTTCTTACTTCATAATTTCCCTGGACCCTAGACCAGCTTAACATAGCTCCATGTGAAAGAGATACGCAGGCAACACTAGACACTTCTAGAGGAGAAAGATAAGTTAGTAAGTGCTTTGCTTGCACTTTGAAAGCTCATACTTTCTAGTATTTATTTACATGCTTCCTGGCTGGGCACACTGAGGACTGGGAGTCAGGACTTCTGGGATCCTCACAGACTGATGTGTGATCCTCTTCTGATTGACTTAATCCACCTGATTTCCAGAAGGTTGAACTACTGTTAAGGACAAAGTTTTCTAAGAGGACTTTCCATCAACGTATTAGGATCTGTACACAGTTCTAACAACCAGCTCACCCAAGCTGGAAGGAAGTGATGAAGGTGAGGGAGAGGGGGGAGATTTTTGAAGGGGGTAATAATTCAATCAACTTATTTCTCTTTTAAGTCTCAACTCCAAAGTTTATGTTCCAGTTATTCAGATGTCCTTTGCTTCAGACAGCAGCTGCCTTCCCTCTTCTTCCTACGCAACCTGCTCTTCTCCACACTTCTGCCCCACTTCTCTCCCCACCTTACTGTGCCTGAGAAATCAATATCTATCTTTGAAGCAAGAAGTCAGGGTTGTTATGTCCAAGAAAATGACCCCAATTTCCACAGGTTTGGCTAGGCACATTCCCCTTGCATTTCCATGTATCTGGGCTCCTTTCCATCACAGCACTTACCACTCACCACATTTTATTGCAATCATCAGTTTACTGATCTCTCTCCCCACATCAACTGTAAACATTTAGAACTCAGGGTTCACGTCACAGTTGTCCCTGTATATTATGTTCCTAACATACTATTTGGTATATGATAATAAGTGCTGAATAAATAAATAAAATGTTTTTCCCTGATCCCTGTATTTCTATGAGATTGAACATAGCATTTCAACCCATATGCATGTTGCTGTCATGGAGATGGGAGGAAGGAAAGGTTATTTTCCTTGGCAGTGACTGAAGTATCACTGAAAAAAAAAATTTCCCAAATGAAACCTGGGTGGAAATTGACCAACCATCTTGATTTCCCTGAGACTGAATGATTTTCTGAGATGTAGGAATTTTACTGCTAAAATGAAGCCCCTAGTTAAGGATGATGGTCTTACCTGGGCACCACTTGATTCCCTACTAACAAGGCTTCTGTGGCAACCACCTTTCCATGTCTCCAGCTCCAACATTTTCCATCACTCAGATACATAGACTAGGCTTTATCTGATTTAGCTTCAGCAGCTGAGGGGCTAACCATGCCTTGCTAAGAATTTTCCAGGCTATCTGGATGGATGGCTCTCAAACATTTTTTCCACTCAAATTCCCTTGCCCAGAGTCACCCTGTTCTTCTTTCACTTCTACCCCATTGTCTATTCTCCTCTCCTAGCAATAGAATTCCAATGAGTTTTAAAGATGACAGAACTAGAGTGGTTGCCTTGTACTCAGAGGCAGAGCCAAATGTAGGGGATGCCAGAGCTGCTCCACAGACTCTGTGTCATCAAGTGAGAGAGAAATAAACTTCTCTTTTGTTTAGAGCAGGGTAATTTTCAGTCACTTTATTATACAGGTCTTTATTATACAGATCTACCCTAAATAATATATTAACCAAACATTATTTTCTATCTATAGAGCTCATGATTGTCCACCTGTTGAAAAAAACTCAGAGATTTCCCACCCCAAAGACCCATGGAAATCTAACAACAAAATCAACAATAGACGCTACTCCATTTAGCGAGTACTTCCTTCCTGCCAGATGGGATGTGTGAGAGAGGCCCTTAAGATACATGATATTCTGTTATACCCACAATAGTCCTCTGTGGTGAGTTTTATTTTTCTATTTTGCATATAAGAAAACTGAAGCTAAAGATGATGTAATTAGTATAGGTTATAGACACAATAATGGAAAAGTCAGGATTTGAGTCTTGACTGTTAAGACAAAGGGACTGACTTACACATTACCCACCTTCTCCATGATTCCCTGTTAGTCTCTTCTACCATCCTTCTTCTTGACTTACACATTACCCACCTTCTCTGTGATTCCCTTTAGTCTCCTCTACCATCTGTCTGTTTCCTACCTTAACTCCAGAGCTGTGTGTGCAAATCAAGACCTAGTAGTCATCTACGTAAAAACTTTCAAAGACACCCCATTACCTCCTGCAGCTATTCTTAGCAGGGTGAGGATCAAGTTGGAGGGAGTATTGAAATCATGTTTAACATTAAGGAAAAAATTTTCTTAGCTGAAGTGAGAGGTGCTAGAAGCATTAGGAGATCTGGGAAATAGTAAAACAGCAGGGAAGCACCATCTAGCAGCCTGCACCTGGAGTCCTGGTTAGACAAAGACATCAGCCTCAGAGAGGATGTGAGAACACAACTGCAGAGCAACAGGGATTCAGGGGGTACTTGGACTCTTCCATTCCTTGGAGTCTTGGAAAGGGCAGGTGGCCATGGGATCCAGAATCTGGAAAAGGCAGATCTCTACCCTGCTTGCCTATGCCAAGAATCAATATGAAAGTCCTCTAGAGTGCAAGGGAGACCAGCTCCAAGACAATATGTAGCAGAAGATAAAATATGGAGGAATTCCTGAAGGAATGGAATTTTAAGCCAGCCTTTCAAAGAATCAGAAATTGGAAGAGAGGGCTGGCATTTACTGAGAATGGCAAAAGCCCAGAGAGGGTGAAGTCATGTATAGGAGACTACAGGTTGTTTGACTAAGGCAGAGTAACCACTTGTGGGGAGGCTGGGACATGAAGTTCAGGCCAAATGCAGGACTGTCTGATAAAAAACAAACAAACAAAAACTACCCAGATTAATAAAAAATCCCCATTTCTTCGGTACCCAGCCCACACCTACATTCTAAGTGTGAACCTCTAGTCTAAAAAGAAAACAGAATGAGCAGACAAACAGCAAAATAGAATACCAATATTTATTAAACACTTATTCTATACAGGCAATATGCAGTATCATATGTCATCTGATTTATTCTCTTAAATATAGTAGTTGCATTTACATATCTTATCTCATTCAATCCTCATAAATGTTCCATGAGAAAGATATTATTATCCCTAGTTTAAAAATGAGAAAGCATACCTAGAGAGAATAATTCACCCAAGATCATACTCCAGTAGGTTTCAGAGTCCAAATTCAGCCTAGGTCTGGATTCCAAATCCACAGCCTTTTCCATAACAACAATCCCTAAATACAGTACGTAAGACTCTTCCCCATGTAGATTAACCGCATCTCCTGTTAGATCATCTCAGCTCCTTCTCACACAGACTATCCTTGCATACCTCAATTAATTAAGATATGCAACCCATGGAGCCTGGATTTCTCAATTTCATTATCATAAAGGATGTCTTTTCTTCCTCCAGCAATCGGTCAGCCCCTTCTTGCCTTCTCCTTCTCTCTATCTGGACAAGAATCCATTGTCTAATACTTCAACTGTATTCCTGACAAGTTTCCAAAATGTCCATGCTTCCTTCTTTTCCATTATTTTGACCTGAAAAAATCTTCAACCCTAGATCTACCTAAGTGTCTTCTACCCTCCTATAGGGGGATCTCTAAGAACCATTGGGGGGAAAAAATCACAATTTTCAAACTACTTTATGGGCTCCTAATGCTACTGGTCCCTTAACATTTCACCATGATACTTCTACCATTCCTGAGACACTTCTCTTCCCTGTTGTCATGCTCTTTTCTTCTCCCTCAGCAGATCACATTGCCTCTTATTTCACTGGGAGGAAAAATGAACCATTCATTCATCCATTTATTCATCCAACAAATATTTATTGAGCCCCTTCTATGACCCAGGGATACTTCTGGGTTCTAGTGCTACAATAGTAAACACAAGAGATGAAGATCCCTGAATTTGTAGAACTTACATTCTATTGGGAAGTGACAGACAGTAAATAAATGAGCCAGTTTACTACAACAGAGTATATCTGATAGTGAAGTTGTCATGGAAAAAAATAAAGAGGGGCCAGGAAGGGGCAAAATGATATTTTAAGTAGATGGTAAAGAGAGGCTTTACTGATAAGGTGATGTTTGTATAGAGACTCCAAAGGAACATCAACCTGAAAATTTCTCAAGCTCTTCTTTTTTTGCCTTTGAACAGCTTTGTATCTACACCCACCTGTGTGGCCACAATGGAAGCCAAGCTCTCCCTTTGCTGTCATTCCTCAGTGCTCTCAATTGCATTTCCTTCCTCCTCCCTCCTCAGAGGCTTCCTTCTAAGAATTATACCTTCTTTCTCCTGTATATCCAACCTCTCTTTCCTTTGCCAGGCATTTCCCACTGCCATTTAAATATGTCATGTTAAAAAAAAAATAAGAAATCAAAGAAAAAAACCTCATCCTCCTCCTTTGTGTTAGTTTTCTGGGACTGTCATAAGAAAGTACCACAGACTGTGTGGCATAAACAACAGAAATTTATTGTCTCACAGTTCTGGCAGCAGAAATTCAAGTTTAAGGTATCAGCAGGGCCATGTTCCCTTTGAAGGCACTGAGGGAGGATGTGTTCCAGACCTCTCTGCTGGTTTCCAGTAGCCCCATGGCTTGTAGCAACATAACTCCAATCTTTTTATGGCATTCTGTGCATGTCTCTGTGTCCAAATCTCTCTTTTTATAAGGACACCAGTCACATTGGATTAGGGTCCATCTTACCAAAATAACTTCTCTTGACTAATTGCATCTCCAATGACCTTATTTACAAATAAGGTCACATTTAGAGGTGCTAGGGGTTATGACTTCAACATATGATTTCTCAGGGGACACAGTTCAACCCCTAGCATCCCAACATGCTCTTAGGACTACACATATGTCTTTCTTCCCACTTCACAGCTATAGTTCCTGAAACAAATATCTCCTACATCATCTCTGCTTCATTTTTAAAAAAGATTTTATTTATTTATTTGACAGGCAGAGAGATCACAAGCAGGCAGAGAGGCAGCCAGGGGCAGGGGGGAGCAGGCTCCCTACTGAGCAGAGAGCCTGATGTGGGAATCAATCCCAGGACCCTGAGATCATGACCTGAGCCGAAGGCAGAGGCTTTAACTCACTGAGCCACCCAGGTGCCCCTGTGCTTCATTTTTAACACTCTTTTCCTTTTGTATACTTTCATTCAAATCTGTCCTCAAGACTTCAGTTACCATCTTACCCTAATGATTCCCAAATCTCTATCTATAGCCGGATCTCTCTCCTAAGCTCCAGACCATATATCCAACACTTGAAGGAGATCTTCAGTTAGATGACCCAAGTTGAACTCACCTTCATCCACATATAAGCTCAATCCTTGTACTATTTTCCTAGTGGAGACAATAGCATCACCATTCATTCAGTGCCCCTCCAAAACTAACAAGTCTCCCAGCTTTCCTATCTCTACTTCACCTCTCACCGATTGCCATGTCTTCTTTTTTTTTAAATTTAATTTAACTTTTTTTCAGTGTTCCAAAATTCATTGTTAATGCACTACACCCAGTACTCCATGCAATTCCTTCCCCCCTTAATACCCACCACCAGGCTCACCCAACCACCCACCCCTCTCCCCTCCAAAACCCTCAGTTTGTTTCTCAGAGTCCACAGTCTCTCACAGTTTGTCTCCCCCTCTGATTTCCCCCAACTCACTTCTCCTCTCCATTTCCCAATGTCCTCCATATTATTCCTTATGCTCCACAAGTAAGTGAAACCATATGATACTTGACTCTCTCTGCTTGACTTATTTCACTCAGCATAATATCCTCCAGTCCCATCCGTGTTGATACAAAAGTTGGGTATTCATCCTGATGTGAATACACCTAACCAAAGAGGTAAAGAACCTGTACTCAAGGAACTACAGAACACTCATGAAAGAAATTGAAGAGGACACAAAAAGATGGAAGAACATTCCATGCTCATGGATCCAAAGAGTAAATATTGTTAAAATGTCTATACTGCCTAGAGCAATCTATACTTTCAATGCCATCCTGATCAAAATTCCACCAGCATTTTTCAAAGAGCTGGAACAAACAATCCTAAAATTTGTATGGAACCAGAAGAGAACCTGAATTGCTAAGGAAATGTTGAAAAAGAAGAACAAAACTGGGGGCATCACGTTGCCTGATTTCAAAGTTCACTGCAAAGTTGTGATCACCAAGACAGCATGGTACTGGCACGAAAACAGCCACATAGACAAGTGGAACTGAGTAGAGAGCCCAGATATGGACCCTCAATGCTATGGTCAAATAATCTTTGACAAAGCAGGAAAAAATATACAGTGGAAAAAGACAGTCTCTTCAATAAATGGTGCTGGGAAAATTGGACAGCTGTGTATAGAAGAATGAAACTCAACCATTCTCTTACACCATACACAAAGATAAACTCAAAATGGATAAAAGACCTCAATATGAGGCAGGAATCTATCAAAATCCTAGAGGAGAACATAGGCAGTAACCTCTTTGACATCGCCCACAGCAACTTCTTTCAAGACATGTCTCCAAAGGCAAAGGAAACAAAAGCAAAAATGAACTTTTGGGACTTCATCAACATCAAAGTTTCCTCACACCAAAGGAAACAGTCAACAAAACAAAGAGGCAACCCACAGAATAGGAGAAGATATTTGCAAATGACAGTACAGACGCTAATATCCAAGATCTATAAAGAACTCCTCAAACTCAACACACACAGAACAGATAATCACACTAAAAAATGGGCAGAAGACATGAACAGACACTTCCCAAAGAAGACATACAAATGTCTATCGGACACATGAAAAAATATTCATCATCATTAGCCATCAGGGAGATTCAAATCAAAACCACACTGAAACACCACTTTACACCAGTCAGAATAGCCAAAATCAACAAGACAGTAAACAACAAGTGTTGGAGAGGATGTGGAGAAAGGGGAACCCTCTTACACTGTTGGTGGGAATGTAAGTTGGTGCAGCTTTGGAAAACAGAGTGGAGATTCCTTAAGAAATTAAAAACAGAGCTACCCTATGACTCTGCAATTGCACTACTGGGTATTTACCCCAAAGATACAGATGCAGTGAAAAGAAGGGCCATCTGTACCCCAATGTTCATAGCAGCAATAACCACAGTCATCAAACTGTGGAAAGAGCCAAGATCCCCTTCTACAGACGAATGGATAAAGCAGATATGGTCTGTATGTACAATGGAGTATTATGGCATGTCTTCTTGATTCTAGTTCCTGAATATCTCGACTGCATTCCTTTCTCTCTGCTCACCCTGTCTCCTGCACTTGCATGGCAAAAGGCACTCTCCTACTTCCCTGGTTTCAAGTTTTCTGTCTCTCTTCAGTCAGTCTTCCACATACAGCCAGTATGTCCCATTCAAATGCCAAGTCACTTTCCCTTACCCCTACCTAAGTCACTTCAATAAATATAGTCTAAAAGATGTAAGTCCAAATTGCTGACACAGCATAGAAAGGTCTTTAAGAAGTGACTTTTCTAACCTCCAGTCTTGTGTCTCACTAATCTGTTCCCCAACTTGCCCTCCCACACACCCTTCACACTTCATATACATATAGGCTCATAACTAAACTTCAACTGTACTTAATTATTGCCAGATCCACTTGTTTATCACATTAGCTTTCTTACTTTTGGGGCTTTACATGAGTGTTCCCACTTCCTGGACCATCCTTCTCCTTCCAAGTTTTCTTTCCTCAGGATTCAGCTTAGATGTACTTCTTCTTCCACTCAGTCTTTTCTGACCATTGCTCAAGACTGGCTTTTCACCTTTTTGAATGTTTTCTCGTTGTATTCTCTACTTACCTCTACTATACCACTGTATTATGTTGCACTAGGTTACAGGGCATAACAAACAACCCCAAAGTCTCAGTAACTTACAGCCAAACCAAAAAGATATCTTTGCTGCTCATGTTGTATGTCTGCAGATAAGAGCTACCTGATGCCTCTCTGCTTCAGGTTGTGGGTCTGGTTTGGGTCTATTGCAGGTAACCTCTCTTCTAGCACCCAAGTTTAAGGGGCACCTCTCTTTCTGAAACATGTTATTCTCATGGCAGTTGGCATAGAAAATCAAGAAGCTGAATGGAACAATCCAACAGAACGTAAAACTCCTCCTCTGACGTGGTATATGTCACGTACACTCACATGACTAGCCAGAGAAAGCTACATGGCCAAACCCCACATCAGTGAAGCAGGAAATTATATTCCTTTCCCAGGGAGGCAGGGCAGGAATGGGTATAGTATTATATATAATACTCCTACAGATGAAGAAACTCATAATTGTAAACAATATTATAATCTACCACAAGCACTTAGACTCAAATGTCTTTTCATTACCTGTTTCTCTCAGTAAAATGTAAGTCCTTTGGGACCAAATTGATTTTACACCATTTTATTTTCAAAACTTTACAAAACACCTGGCATGTCATAGATGTTCAATGTGGATTAAGCAAACACAGACTCATATATCACTTTTTCTATGTTCTCCTGATGTTATAAGCTAAGAGAGTCACTTCTTTCTTTTTCTTTCAAAAAACAATAACATGTCTATTCTAGTTTTATGACATTATATATGTTTTTATTATGTGTGAATTTCCTCCTTCTTGTCTAGAACCTACATGGCAGGAACATCTCACTTCTATCACTTAGCATAATACCTGGAAGAAAGGCATTCAATAAATGTTTGGATAATCTAATCAAATAGTCTCTCTGTTTAAATTGCTATGTGTTTATTAATTACCTACTAGGTTCCAGGCATTCTCATTTTATCAGTTGGGGCTAGAAGCTAGGAAGACAGGTGAGGTGGAAAGAGGAAGAGGCAAAGGGCAAGAACATTCTTGTGATCCTATCTGAAGCGCTGTATGCTTGCTTTGCTGTGAGCAGACTCAGTGCCACTCCACTAGCCCATGCTCATTCCCACTCACCTCTGCCTGAGCCTCTCACCTGACAGCATGGCTGTGATCTAATCTTCCCATCCAGTTTATTGCTTTGCACTGCTCAGCTCACCAAACACATTTGTGTTTATTGTGCGATTAGTGCTGAGTACACTGAACAAGGTAATGACATGCAACGAATGCCAAAAGATGACACTCTGGCTCTGTGCATTGCTTAATGCCTTAGTAGAATGAAGCTCTCTTTTCCCTTTCTGTGAAGACCAGCTGCATTAGATATTCAAGCCTGAACCCCAAGTTCCCAAGAAGGAGCCAGTGGAATGAAACCTAAGGAGTACTTCAGAGGCAAACCTGGTAACTGGCAGCACCATTGAAATGTAACCAATAAAGAATTTAGTGTTTGTGAGCAATGGTCTTCTAGAGACAGAGTGTGAGGGAAACTGAGGATGGATTTTTTGGCATGCTGGTCTTAAATTTAGGGAAAAGTGGAAATTTGGAACAATGTAAAAGGGAAGAAGGGCCTGAAAAAATGTGTAGGCAATGCCTTCCAATCATGGATCAGGGTCAGACAACTTCTATCGATTAGATGCAAAGATCCTCCTGTGACTAGACCATTAAGGATGGTTTTTAGGGACTTGGGCTTCTACCGTTCTCTCCCTACCTGGCTGAAGTAGAGTTCACAACCCCCACTCTCACTGAACAATAAATATCATCTCATCTGCAAGTGACCACCACACTACCATCTTTTTTTATATATATTTGTATTAAAATAGCAGATTCAAACATCTCCCTCCCTATTTCTCCTCTAGACTGTTCACCTGTTTATATAATGAGTAAATGACTACTGGAGGCAGAAGGAACACCAATAAGAACTCATTCATTCATTCATTCAATTCATTTCACAAATAACTGAGACGTATATTAGCTACCAGGCAGTGGGTATACATCTTTGAGTATAATAAACTGTCTCTGCTATTGTGACACATCTAGTGAGAGAAATAGCAATAAGTAAGCAAATAAACATATAAATACAGATTGTGATAAGGGTTATAAATGAATCTTTTTTTCTTTTACAATAGGAGTCTTTCTAACCTAAAGGTTTCAGGTGAATTACAGGTGGGTTTAAAGGAATCCATGAACTCCTTAATGTCATATGCAAAATATCTTATGTATGTGGGTAGATTTTTTTTTCTCTGTAAATTATCCATGGCTTTCATCAAAATCTCAAAGAGGTCTATGATCTCATAAGAGTTAAGAACCGATGCTTTATAAGAACACGAGGCAGGATTTTCTTTTTTCCAGTGCCATCTCCCAAGACTGATTAAATTGTTGATGTTTATGAGTGAAACAATCACTTTAGAAAAGCAAAGCTAGAGAGGCTTGTGTAGTCTCCTGCATAGACAAATGAGCAGGGTGAGCCCCCACCTTGGTGGAGAGTACCCACCAAGATGTTTAATATTGGTTGTCTTCAGAGTGTAGGAATAAGGTGATGTCCACCTTATTTTCCATAGTTCTCTGTGTTTTCCATATTGGTACAATAAACATATATTGCTTTTGTAATCAGAAAAATTAACACATTAAACCTATTCTTATTTTGGGAGAAATAATGTATTTTACTGCTTGTATACATCTCACTGACTAATGCATAGAAGTCTATTATACATACAATATACTGATGTTGTGATTATTTAAAATCTTCCTCTTATTAAAGGTAGCCTTGGTGAGAAGATAGAATGAGAAAAGTCTGTTCATTTCTGAACTACAGTGATCTTAGTAAGCTTCTTGGTGGGGAGCTAGGATCTTGAGCATGTATGGTTCTATCACTGCTGACTTTCACCTCCACCATGTGTGGTTTCTAAGTCACTGAGCAGGCATCCATTCAAATGCAAGGCAGGAGTATTTAATATTACCTTTCCTAGGTTAGGAATCATGGGTGTAAAAAGAGTCTAGGATTAAGAGTCAAGTTATAAGAGAATGCCCAAGCTCTTCAATTGTCTAGATATCTGATCTTGGGCAAGATGTTTCTCTGATTAGTGCCTCAATCTACTCACCTATAAAAAGGGGATGTCACATTATCCTTGTCCATCACATAGTATAATTATGAAACATAAATAAGCTATTGAGAACCAAGATCTCATAAAGATAAGAGAAGAAAGGATGTGCTACAACACAACCATGTGTCAACCAGAAACATGATTTTGCAGCTATTATCACAAAGTCTAAGAATAAAGTACAATTGACCCTTGAAAAACATAGGAGTTAAGGATGCTGATCCCTCATACAGCTGAAAATCCATATATAATTTTTGATGACCCCAAAACTAAACTAATAGCCTACTGCTAACCAGAAGCCTTATTGATAACATTAATAGATTAACAAATATTTTATATGTTATGTGTATTATGTACTATAATCTTACAATAATAAAAGTTTTATTATTTCTAAGCTATAAGATTCATCTGCACATTTTTTCAAATTGCAAATCTCCAAAAAATTTTCCAAAATATTTTTTTAAAACAATCCACGTATATATAAGTTGACCTATGCAGTTCAAACCCATGTTGTTCAAGGGTCAACTATATATTACCAAAACACATAATCTTTATAGAAATAAATGACAATATAGATGTAAATATCATTTCACAGATAGCTTTTATACACAGTTTTTTAATAAACCAAGGAACACCAAGGAAGAAATTATCACAATACTCAGCCAGGAACTGTTTCCAACAGTATATGTTCAACCTCTGCCCCCCAGCCATCCATCTCACCTACAAACTTTTATCCCCAGAAATGGTCTATCTATCACACCCCATTGCACAAAATAGGAGAAAATGATAAAGAACACATGAGCATGTGGTGAGTCGATCATGGCACAGGGGGCTTTGAGAGCAGGAAGGGGATCTAGGAAATGGCAGATTATGTGTAACTTTTGGTCTGTGAGTTCTCCTGCAAGGTAGACCAATACAGTGATTATTGCTGTTATTTATAAAGCAATTTTCCCCTTCATTTAGACATACAGTCTAGCAAGGCACATTGGCACAGATAAATAATAAGTAACAGCTCTGCTAGACATTGTTCTCAAAATTTTGCTTATTTATTTTTGTGCACCCTAAAATCCAAAGTGTATGGAGAAGCTTGAGGGTAAAAAGAGAAGGATCTGCAAGAACAAAGTGAAAGAATGAAAATGGACTGTGAAAGCCACAATTCTTTTTTCATGTTTCATGACTTTATTTCTTATGAAGTGGGTGCAAAATGGGAAACATGACCCTGAACTGTATTCTATTTTTCTTTTCCATTTTATTTTATTTTATTTTATTTCTTTTCAGTGTTTCAGCATTCATTGTTTATGCACCACACCCAGTGCTCCATGCAATACATGCCCTCCATAATATCCACCACCAGGCTTACCCAACCACCTACCCCTCTCCCCTCCAAAACCCTCAGTTTGTTTCTCAGAGTCTACAGTCTCTCACAGTTCATCTTCCCCTCTAATTTCCCACAACTCACTTCTCCTCTCCATCTCCCAATGTCCTCCGTTTATTCCTTATGCTCCACAAGTAAGTAAACCATATAATTGACTCTTTCTGCTTAACTTATTTCACTCAGCATAATCTCCTCCAGTCCTGTCCATGTTGATACAAAAGTTGGGTATTCATCCTTTCTGATGGAGGCCTAATACTCCATTGTATATATGGACCATATCTTCTTTATCCATTCATCTGTTGAAGGGCATCTTGGTTCTTTACACTAACTGTATTCAAGTCATGGTCAATGTCACCCTGCCTCTGTCTCACAGTGGAATAAGACCCTTCTGGTCTATGGTGTAGTTTTCAGGTAAACATGAGATTTGAAGTACATCAACATTTCTCAAGTTGTGTTCAAGAAAAAATTAGTTCTACAGGATGTTAATAATCATTAATGTGAGGGGAAAAAACATCAGGTTCTATGGTCAATTAACTTTGGGATATGCAGGGTTGAACAGATTTCTCTATTGCAAAGATTCTCAGAGCTTTTGCTATGCTAGTGCAAATTCTGAATCTCTAAAAGGTGACCATATATAGGAGAAAATCCACCCCCTACCCCCAACTTACTTGGCCATAGAATTTGGGGACTTGATTTTGGTTTTGGCTTGTTTTTGCTCTATTGTACTTTAGTTAGCACCAACAAAGATCAGAAAGTAATTTCAGAACATTAGACCAGATAGTCTTTAGGGACATTCTGCAAATGATCATTAAATGGCCATTGTGCATTTTATGCTTGGGGATGGCTGAGAGGAACCAGCATCGTTTTGATGACAACTGGATGTAGTCCCATGTGTGTGTTTTCTCATTCAATCTTTATAATAACCCAGCAAAGTGAGTACCATCATTCTAATCTTATGAGAGGTTATTGAAGCTTTTAAAAAATTAACAAATTTCTCAAGATAATACAACTAGAACTATGGATCCTCTAGTCAAACATAGAGATGTATAGATGCGATCTTTTTTAAAAGATTTATTTATTTTTTTAAAGATTTATTTATTTGAGAAATAAATATTTGAGGGGGGTGGTATAGAGGGAAAGAGAGAGAATCTCAAAAGGAGTCTCCATTGAGCGTGGAGCCCAACATGGGGTTTGGTCACACGCTCATGTGTGAGGTCATAACCTGAGCTGAAATCAAAAGTCAGATATTCAACCAATTGAGCAACCCAGGCGCCCTTGGATGCAATCTTAATAAGATGGCATTTGAACAAAAACTTGAAGGGGGTGAGATTAAAAAAAAATGAAGGTGATATCCATGCATATATCTAGGGAAGAGTGTTCTAGACAGAGGGAAAAGCCAGTACAAGAGCCCAAAGATGAAAGTATGCCTGGCTTATTTGAGGAAAAATCAGTAGCACTTGGAATAGAGTGAGTACGGAAATGAGAAGTAGGACACATGGGACCAGAGGATTAATGGGGCATCAGATCATGTAGCACCTTGTAGTAATCATAAGAACTCTGACTTTGACTCAGAGGAAAATGGAGAGCAAAAGAGTGATACCATCTGGCTCGTGTTTTAAAAAATTCACTCGGTCTATTAGGTTGAGAACAGATCCTAGGAGGGTGCCATAGTCATTAGCGCTGTCCACAAATTATTTCTGATCCCCTGGGAAAATGTTGGATTGCACTTTCCTGCACCCTTGACGTTAAGCATGACCATGGCTTGGCCAATGAGATGTGACAAGAAGTCCTATGTTTCACTTCCCAGTGGAAGTTTTAAGGGCCTCTGGGCAATTCTTTCTCCATCACATGACTGACACATGACTTGTCAGTCTGGGTTGGTAAGAAACTGCAATGAAGAGAGTCGCTCCATTAACTAACCTACATTTAAGGTGAAAGAGAGCAAGAAGTAACTTTGTTGGTTAATTCACTGAGAGACTGATCATATTTATTTGAGCACCATAATGTAGCCTATAATTACTACTATAGAAAACAAGAATAGAACAGGAGAACTACGGGAGACCATTACAATAATCCAGGTGAGAGATGATGTTGGCCTGAGTGAGGGTATCAGCAATAGAGATGATAGAAGTGCTTGGACTGTGGATATATTCTGTAGGTTAGGCTAACAAGATTTCCCAAAGGATTAGATGTAGGATGTGAGAGAGGTCATGGAGTCAGCCTTGACTCCAGGTTATTTGGCCTGAGCAATTAGAAAGATAGAATTGCCATCAATCGGGATGAGGACTGGGTAAAGAGACTTGGGGGAAAGGCAGTTTATTGTGTTTTTTTATGTTTCAATTTCTATTTTATCCTTTTGAATTTTTTTATAGTTTCTGGTTATCTGCTGAAATTTTTGAATTTGGTTTTTATTTCCTTGACTATAGTAGAAGAAGTCATAAAAGGTTCTAAGCAGAAGAGTGACAGGTTCCAATTTATGAATCCTGCACAAAACTCAGTGCAAAGGGATAGTGTTTTGTTCTGTTTTCCTCTGCTTTTTGGGCAGAAGTGAGCAGACTAAAGTGCCTAGGGAAGATATTAGCAGTATTTTATGTGACTCCCTTTTGGAACCAGGGTTCAAAAAACAAACCATTTGGAATTCATTGATTTTAGTTTTCTCTTTTTGTTTTCCACCTTGATTGAGTCCTTTGACTGTAAAGAGCAGATTGATTCAGACACTTCTAATTTTCTGCCTGCTTGATGATTCCCACCTATCATGTTTGCTTCCTGTCTTCAATCATTAGAGTCTCCTTCTTCTGGATCCTGCTAAAATCACACCACCTAGGGAGGATAGCTCTCTGGACTTCAAACTCCTCTGCCCAGGGGTGGTTTGCATTTGTGAGGTTCCACAGCTCAAACAACAAAGTCCGCACCCCTGAAGCCCATTACAAGGCAGAGGTGCAAACCTTGAAGAGGTAGCTTCAAGGCCAAATCCTCTCTCAGATTCCTGGTACTTTGTTTGATCAGCAATGATTTTAAAAATACTTATTTTTGGGGGACGCCTGGGTGGCTCAGTTGGTTAAGCAGCTGCCTTCAGCTCAGGTCATGATCCCAGCGTCCTG
The DNA here is from genome assembly GCA_004024625.1 of Mellivora capensis. Taxonomy (NCBI): domain Eukaryota; kingdom Metazoa; phylum Chordata; class Mammalia; order Carnivora; family Mustelidae; genus Mellivora; species Mellivora capensis. The sequence goes on along the minus strand of PISX010005689.1, from coordinate 87,797 downwards.
GGATCGAGTCCCACATCGGGCTCCTTGCTCGGCAGGGAGCCTGCTTCTCCTTCTGCCTGCCACTCTGTCTGCTTGTGCTCCCTCACTCACTCTCTCCCTCTCTCTCTGACAAATAAATAAATAAAATCTTAAAAAAAAAATACTTATTTTTTTAACCTACAAATTCAGAAGATTTCTTTCAAAAAAATCAGAAATGTTGGCAATACTGACTTACATTCTGAATCCTTAGTAACAGTCTGTTAGAACTGTGTAGCCATTGCCTCTTTAAATTTGGCAAGCCTCCTTCCTAAGCCTTGTCCCCACCTGGATAACTCAACTCATTTATGCTACCTGCCTGGCTCCCGTGAGCATTTGTTCTTCTGCTCTCTGCTTTCAAGATTACAGAGGACTTCCATATATAATATCGTATTTAGTCCTCACAACCTTATAAGGTCAATATTTTATAGATCGGGAATCTGTCCTTCTTAGAGCTATATTAATTGCACTTTTTATTGAGTGCATTTAAGGGCACTTAAGTGTTTCTACTTGTATTCCCTGAAGACAAGAATGAAATATTCTGCATCCTCTCTCTTTCTAAACAAATAGCAACCTAGATTCTATTCAGGAATATCCACCCAGGTGGTGTCTGATCTGTGGCAAGAATGGTAAAGTTGTGATAAGAGTGTGGACTCCGGGCTCACACTACTTCACAGGATCACTGTGTCTCTTTGAGCATGTTGTTTAATTATGCCATAACTTGGTTGTCTCATCTTTAAGACAAATGCAGAAAAATAATATTTATCATTTTCTCAGGATTTTTCCTGTAGAATATAAGCTAGAAGATATTAAATGACAAAGAATCAGATTAAGGAGATAAACTAAGGCCAGGTCATGGAAGGTTTTCACTGTATGGCAAAATCATTTTATTCTGTAAGCCATCGATTTTCAAACTATATGACTTGGATACCTAAGGATCCTAAGATCCTCTGTGGACTGCCTAGAGCAAAGAAGTGAACTGGACTCCAGATTCCCAACTAATGTTGAAGGATATGAGTCATCACTGAGGGCTTTCAAGTGGGAATTGAACTGTCCAAATTCTGTATTTATAAAAATTGCTATGTATAAAAGATGGATTTGAGGGAACAAAATCTGGTAACAGACAAGAATGCAAGTAGAAGGGGCACCTGGGTGGCTCAGTGGGTTAAGGCTCTGCCTTTGGCTCAGGTCATGATCTCAGGGTCCCGGGATGGAGCCCTGCATAGGGCTCTCTGCTCAGCAGGGAGCCTGCTTCCCCCTCTCTTTTTGCCTGCCTCTCTGCCTACTTATGATCACTCTCTCTCTGTCAAAAAAATAAATAAAACCTTTAAAAAAAGAATGCAAGTAGAAGATGATATATTTAGTAAGATGGAGAAGAGAAGATGTTATGAACTACCTAATTGGGTGACCAAATAACATCAAGGAGAGAGAGAAATCAAGGCTGACTTCTATGGTTTAAGTTTCACTGATGGTTATGGGAAATCAAAGGGGGGTCATTTAAGGATGATAAATAGTTGTAGAGAAATAGCAATGAACATGAGCATTGTGATGGGGCATCTAGATTGAGGTGTTAATTAAGAAAATGAAGGAGATATTAGGTAGTCAAAACAAAGAGATATCCCCCACTTAGCTACTTAGGAGCTCAGATGAGCTTAGGAACATACATTCCATCTCCAGAGCCCATTTCTTTATCCACCAAGTGAGCACATGAGTGCCCTGGGAGAATCAGAGGATGAAAAGACATGCAAGGATTTTGAACACCATTAAGTTATATGTAATAGTCATGTTTTACATACCGACAGTTTCAGTCAGTAAAAATGAGAGAGATGAGCAAAAGAATGTTAAATTTTAAAGTTGGAAGTTCTCCCAGAGACAGAGCTAATCTAACTTGAAACTCCTGCAGAACCCACAGTAAGATCTTCAGGGAAGTTTCTTGGCATACCTTGCAGAGAGAAAAGTTTGGTCCTGTTCTCTAATCTTGTTTCCTGGTGGGGAGATTTCCTAGAGGACCTTGTTCTAAGCATTGCAAGTAAAAGGGATGCCCAACACTTGACTCTTGGGCCTTCTGTACTGCCCAGGTAGAACTTAGCTCTTTTTGGAAGTATTACTTTTTCAACTAATCATTCCTTAAATAGCACCTTATTGTCTCAAGTAAATATTATTTGATTAATTTCTACCTAATGGAGATTTCCTTTTAAGTATTTTTTTTTTTTAATTTGAGTTTAGTTGGCACACAATGTTATGCTAGTTTCAGGTACACAACATAGTGATTATGCTATGCTCACCCCAAGTGTAGCTACCATCTGTCCCCATCCATTGCTATTACAGTAACATTGACTATACTCCTTATGCTGTGCATTTTATTCCCCTTTTAGGTATCCTCAAGAAGATTAAATGGGAGATAGAATATGTATATGTGAAAGTGGAGACTCCTCTATCAAAGTAAAAAAAAAAAGTTTATGTGTTCTATAACTTCTCTGCCCATTTCTTGATCTCAGAGATGCAGCCATGGATTCGATAGCATGATTATAGAAATATGCCCTGTTTTTCTGTTTGGTTTGTTTCTAGTTTTACTGAGAAATATCTGATGCACATCACTGTCTAAGTTTAACACATACTGTGTGATAGTTTGATTTCCATATATTGTGAAATGATTTCCACAGTAAGTTCAGCTACCATCCAGCTTCTCATATGGATACAATAAAAAGAAATGAAAGAAGAAAAGTAAAAAAGGGAAAAAATTCTCCTTGTGCTGAGAACTTTTAGGATTTACTCTTCTAACAGCTTTCCTACATATCCTACAGCAGTGGTAGCTATTGTCATCACATTATATTTGACATTCCTGGTACTTATTTATTTATTTACTTATTATTATTTTTAAAGATTTTATTTATTTATTCGACAGACAAAGATCACAAGTAGGCAGAGAGGCAGGCAGAGAGAGGAGGAAGCAGGCTCCCTGTGGAGCAGAGATGCGGGGCTCCATCCCAGGACTCTGGGATCATGACCTGAGCCGAAAACAGGTTTTAACCCACTGAGCCACTCAGGCGCCCCAGTGGTACTTATTTATATTAGAACTGTAAGTTTGTACCTCTTGACCCCCTTCCTCCAATCCCTGGTCCCAACTCTATCTCTGGTAATCAGACAAGTCTGATCTCTTCTCCTTTTTTTTTTTTAAGACTTTATTTATTTATCTGAGAGAAAGACCGCACGAGCAGGGAGGAAGGGCAAAGGGAGAGGGAGCAGCGGACCCCTCCTGAGCAGGGAGCCCAACATCGGGATCAGTTCCAGGACCCTGGACCACAACCTGAGCTAAAGGCAGATGCTCAATCAACTGAGTCCCTCGGGTGCTCCTGATCCCTTTTTCTGTATGTTTGTGTTTGTTGCTGTTGGTATTGTTGTTTTTAGATTCCCCATATAAACGAGATCAAACAGCACTTGTCTTTCTCTGTCTGACTTATTTCACTTAGCACAACACCTTCAAGATTATCCATGTTGTTACAAATGGTAAGATTTCCTAATTTTTTATAGCTTAATAATATTCCATTGATTTTAACCTGTAGTTTTCCTTTCTAGCAGTGTCATTTTCTGTTTTCGATGTCAGAACAGGCTGGCCTTGTAAAATGAGTTTGGGAGTGTTTTCTCGGCTTCAGTTTTGTTTTGTTTTGTGTTGGAAAATGTCGAGAAGGCGTGAAGTTAATTCTTCTTTCAATGTTCAGTAAAATTTACCAGGGAATCCAGCTGGTTCTGGGCATTTCTTTGTTGGGTAATTATGATTACTGATTAATTCTTTTCTAGTTATTGTTCCATTTTTACTTTCTATTTCTTCCTAATTCAGTCTTTTTTTTTTTTTTAAAGATTTTATTTATTTGACAGAGATCACAAGTAGGCAGAGAAGCAGTCAGAGAGAGAGGAAGAAGCAGGCTCCCTGCGGAGCAGAGAGCCCGATGCGGGGCTCGATCGCAGGACCCTGAGATCATGACCCGAGCCGAAGGCAGAGGCTTAACCCACTGAGCCACCCAGGCGCCCCCCTAATTCAGTCTTGATAAGTTGTATGTTTAAAGAAATTTTCCATTTCTTCTAGGTTGTTCAATTTGTTGCTGTAGAGTTGTTTATAGCCACCTCTTACAAGCTTTTGAATTTCTGTAGTACCAGTCGTAATGGCTCTTTTTTCATTTATAATTTTGCTGATTGAGGTCCTTTCTCTTCCTCTCTATCTTTCCCTCTCTCACCATTTCTTTTTCTTTTTTTAGTCAGTCTAGTTAAGGGTTTGTCAGTCTTGTTTAGCTTTTCAAGGAACCAACTCCTAGTTTTGTTAATCTGTTCTATTGCTTTTCTATTTCATTTATTTCAACTCTAATCATTTTCTTTCTTCTGCTAATTTTGGGCTCAGTTTGTTCCTTTTTTCTAGTTCTTTTAAGACATAAAGTTAGGTTGTTTATATGGGATCTTTCTTGTTTCTTAATGTAGATATTTATTTCTGTGAACATCCTTTTTGAAACTGCTTTTATGAATCCCATAGATTCTGGTATATTGTGTTTACATTTTCTTTTGTCTCATTTAAAAAATATTTCCCCTTATTTTTCATTGATCCCTTGGTTGTTCAGGAGATTCTTGTTTAATTTCCATGTGTTGGTGAATTTTCCACTGTCGTCTCTTTTTGATTTCTTGTTTCATGGCCTTGTGGTTAAAGAAGATACTTGAGAGAAGATTCTTAATATGACTTCAACCTTCAATTTGCCAAGACTTTTTTTGTGGCATAACATTCAGTTTATCTAGATTTTATTCCATGTGTATTTGTAAAGAATGTGCATTCTGCTCTTGTTGGATAGAATGTTCTCTAAGTGTCTGTTAGGTCCATTTTGTCTACAGTGTTGTTCAAATCTGCTGCTTCCTTATTTATTTTCTGTCTGGATGATCTATCCATTGCTGAGAGTGAGGTATTAATGTTCCCAATTATTATTATATTAGTGTTTACTTCTTCTTTTAGCCCTATTAGCTTTTGTGTTATATATTTGCATGCTCCCATGTTGTATGCATAAATATTTATAATTGTTATATCTACTTGATATATTGACCACTTTATCTTCATATAATGATCTTCTTTGCCTCTTTTGACCATTCCAAATATTTTTTAAAAAATTTTATATACTTACTTGCGAGAGAAAGAGCAGGGGGAGGAGCAGAGGGAGAGGGACATGCAGACTCCCCACTGAGTGCAAAGCCAACACAGAGCTCAATCTCACAACTCTGAGAACATAAATAACCTGAGCCAAAATCAAGAGATGGACACTTGACTGAGCTATACAGGTGCCCCTGACCATTTAAAGCCTTTTGGTCTGATATAAGTATAACTTTTGCAATACTGCCTTGTTGGGGGCAGGGGTTATCATTTGCTTGAAATGTCTTTTTCCACCCATTCATTCTTAGTCTATGTATATCTTTAAAGATAATTTAAAGATAAAATGAGTACCTTGTATGCAGAATAATGTTGGATTTTATTTTATTATTATTATTATTATTCTTTCAGCCACTACATTCCTTATGATTGGAGAATTTAATTTGCTTATGTTTAAAGGAATTAGTCATAGGTCAGGACTTAGTGGTGCCATTTTTAAAATTTTTTTCCTGGTTGCTTTATAAATCAATTATTACTTGTCTCTTATTCTATTGCTTCTTTTCAAAAGATGTGTTTTGATGTCTTTTGACATCAGTATTCTTTGCGTTGTTGAATCATTTTGTATAATAACACAAGATTTTCCCTTGGGTTACCCCAAGGCTTACGTAAAATATCTTAAACCTATAACACCCTATTTTAAACTGATAACTTAAATTCGATAGAATTCATAAACTTTACATTTTTCCTTTTCACCCCCCTCATGTAGCTAGGCTGTAAACAAGGTTCTCTTAGCTTCTGTTCCTCAGATGTGATAACTGTGTGACCTCTTTCAGAGCAACAGACCAAAACCCAGCTCCCTTTTTCCTGTGCTGTTGCCAAACATGTGGCTGTGCTGTGGCCAAAAGGGCAGAGAGCTTCATCGGAAGAGGAAGAGATACAGTACTGCCTTCATTTTCAGAAAGACACTAGAATGCCTGTTGAGGACATCTAAGTCCAGTAGCGCAGCCCCTTGGGTGGCTTGGTTGCAGGTGTTCACAGTAAGGCTAGGTCCTTCTTCATCTTTCCAAATAACTGACATCAGTAAAAATTAGGGTTTAGTTCTGTAAGGAGGTTGATTTGCTGATGGCCACAGGAGGTACATAATTCCTCCTTGCTGCCTTCCTTAGTACATTCTATTCTGTGTATCTACCTTGTATCTGAGCCTTGTTCATTGGCCATCCAACCTCTTACTGCCCATCAGAAAATATAAACAGCATTTGGGGAGATTAGTTCTGTAACTTGCCCGTGAGAACCTGGAGGAAATTGAATGTGGTAAGAAAAGGCCTGGAAGTGTAAGGAGATGGGTTAAGGATGGGATTTCTTCCTTTCTTATTCTTCAGTGGTTGTTTGTTTTTGCACAAGATGTGTTTCTTCCCTAAATCTCATGCAGCTGTATTCCCAGTAAATTGAAGAAAGGAGGTAAAAAGCTATTTAAATTTACACTATTGAATTTCTGTAGGACACCGAAATATTTTTGAAGTTAATGGGGAGCTTTGAATAGTCTGTTTCAAATAATTACAGGAAAAAAATACATTGAAATAATTAGTAGTTGCTACCAGAACATTCAGCAAAATGAAATGACATCTTTGCATGCCTATTAAACAGCACTTTATTTTCAGTTTAGGGTGTTTTGGATGAAATTAGATGGCAAACATACTGCATCATTGAGTGATTAGAAGAACTAGTATCATTTAGAGTTACACTAGTACCACCATCAGCTTTTTTCTCTTTCCTCTGAAAAAAAAAAAAGTACTATGTTCTCCCACCCATTAGGGAGATTTTAATAGAAATGGGACCAACTGCAGCCCTTGAGATTTGAGCTTAAGTGGCTTAGGTGTAATCCCTCTGGATGCAAGGAAAGGCATTAAACAGAATCTGATTATTCCCTGTTTTCTAATTCTGGGATTCTCTTTCTACTCTGCTTAGAGAATACTTAAAGCTCCCACTCTACCACCTTCTCCTGTCTCAAGCCAGAGTGGTATTTGCCAAAACCAGAAAATGGTCTTCATCTAATGAGTAAAACCTAATTTGCCTTTAGCTCCATCCAACCACCTTCACAGCATTTCTCCTCTCTACTTAAAAGAAAAAAATATTAAGTATTGGCAAGGTGTCTTATTTTCAACATTTTAATTTATGAAAGGTATTTGCCAAACCCTGACCACATCCTGATGCCCCTTTCATACCTTCATTCCCCTTCTCCTTCCCTCTTCCTATTCTTCCTCTTTACCCCATATCCACCGTCCTCTTTACCTCTTCTAATTGCGTCCCCTTCTTCTCTTCCCAGTGTGGGAAGAAGAAATGGAAAGAAGAACAAAGAGGAATTGAGGGACACTTATGATGCTACAGTGTCCCAGATACTCAAGTGTCTACTGCATAAAACAGTGTTTAGCTTTGACTTTTACAATACATGACTTTGGAGGAATATTTTTGAGGCAAGAGGGACTGAGAAAAATCTGTATGAGGCTGTTCTACTTTTCTCTAATAGTTTATCATTGTGTTCCAAGATATTTATCAGAATAACTGTTGTTTCTTCATTAAAAATAAATAAAAAATAAATTTTAAGAAAAGCTATTTGAGAGTTCTGGGATTCTATTCCAAGAAGAGAGTGAAGAAGAGATGGGAGAGAAGTGGCCAATGAGATCCATTCTGGGAAACAGCAAAAGAATAAGCAGACCAAATATGGTTTGCTTCATGGCTTGACTTAGGGTCACCATGTATCTTTCTTAAGGCCCAGTCATATATTTTGGTATTGTTGAGCTTCTTTATTAAACCATACCTACTACTTTCTTCACCCAAAACACCCACATACTCTTCCTAGGCCTTATTTGTCCAGCTACCCACCATGATGATGCTCTACCTGCACCCGTAATTTCGGGTTGTGTCTCTGTCCCCGGATAAAAGGGTATTATCTGTCTTTCCTGCCCTAGAAGCTTCATTCTCCATGTGTCTTCTGGTGGAACATTTAAACAAGGTTGCCATGTACTCATAAGAGGGCAACCAAGTCTATGAGCTTTCTTTTGTAATATTTGCCATTCAACTAGCTCCCCTCCAGAGATCAATTTGTTGTTAATCCCATAAGGGTGACACCAAATTTTAACACTTTAAGTAAAAATAAAGAGAAGGAAGGAGAGTAGGCTGTGGGGCTTATGGGGGTGTAGGACTCCTAATGATGGTTCTGCCATCTGCATACCTTTTGCTGGAGTGCCCTGTTGGCATGCTGTTAATGACCCCGAGACACGGGGGTGACAATGAAAGAGCTATGTGTGCTGTGTGGGCCAACACCAGCCCCCAAGGAAGAGAAGTCTTCCTTGCAATATCACCCATCTCCATCAGCTCAGTGAGGCCATCTCTCCCTTCACCTTCCCTCCTGGATCCCCCTTTGTCTCTGATCATCCTCTCTTCATCCCTGTCTGTCTCTCATCCCCACATCTGCTGTTTTGTTTCACTGTGCTCTTCTTCTCTTTCCTTCTATTAATAGAGCCCCAGCAGGTAACACGTTTTCTTTTCCTTCCAGTGATACATTAATGGACTCTCTCTTTTCTATCTCCCTTTCCCTGGTCCTACCTGTGGTAACTTCTCCCATCACCCCATTTGAACAGCTTCCCTCTAAGTTTGATGTAGGCACAGTGCAGAGCTTAATAGGTGGCCAGCCCCCATGCAAAATGCTCTTCTGTGACTTTTTTCCCAATACCCTCCTGGGACAAGCTTTGGATCTGGTGGCTATAGATCCAGAGCACTGTCTCCTCAATTGTAATAATGACCCTTGGCAGTGATGGCCTGCTCCTGCTGAGGCAAGTGGCAATTTTTCAGGCCCTGAACCAAAAAGAAACCAACCCCTTCTAGTGAGTGCTGTTTGAGGATACCCCCAGTGGAGCTGCTGCCACTCAAATCTATGATGGCCTAGCTCACCTGCTGATCATCTCCCACTTCTGTCTTTAATTCTAATCATTCTTCTTGACTCTAAGATCTTAAGAAGATGTCGCCGTTTGTTTCTGCTTGTTCCCTGTGTTGGGGACATGGCTGTGCTGGGCTGCTTCCCCATTTCATCAGCTTCAGCTATGAGGCAAGCCAGTGTGGCTCTGCCAGGCAGCAATTGCTGCAGAAAGGAACAGAAGGAAATTTGGTTTTATAGGGCAGCAAATATATTGAAAGCCCTCAGGGAAAAGCCACAACCTCAGTTCCCAAACCAGGTCAGTTCAGAAGCTTTACACTCTAGATTTATAGTGTCTGTACTGAGCCAATTTAAACAATTTCAATCAACAGGCCCCATATGATAAATTGCATGCAACTCATCCTTAAAAAAGAAAAAATAATCTTGGATTGAATCTGAACTTTGGTGATCCAAGGAGTTTCAGAGTTTCCCATTATAGTTGTTAAAACTAACTAGGCAAGAAGAGACCAGTTCATAAGATAACAGTAACACTATGCCCTGGAAATATGACTGAGGCTGGGCAGTTGCCCCATAACAAATGCCTTATGAGGGGTGTTTAGGGGGGTGGCTGTCTGAATTTGCACCTGACCAGCAGGCCGGCTTTGGCAGAGTTAAATAACCTCACCAAACTTACTCAGAGTAATAGTCATATGTACCTCATTGTGTGGTTTGTGTATTAGAGAAAAAATAAAATGACTGTTTTTTATTCTACACTTGGTATGTCCCAAGGAATTTTCTAAACACTTTCATGTACAAGACCATGCAGTGAAAGCTGAACAGTTAGCACAGTTCCCAGCACATAGTAGGTACTTAATAATGGTTGGCTGTTCTTGCTAATAACAACAGTGATAGTGGACACTTTTAAAGCACTTATCATGTATCAAGATCTGTTTAAATATCTTACATATTAAAGACTTCATATCTGTAACAACTCTGTGAGTAGGTGCTATTACTATCACCCATTTTACAGATGAGGAGAAGGCTAAGTGAAACACTGGCCAAGTTCAAGAACAGAAAGGGAGGTAAGATATTCACGATGTGGAGAATGTTAAAATTTTGGGTGAGAGAAAGCCTCACTAAGAAAATGACATTTGTAGAAAGACAGAAAGTTGCTGAAGGAATTAGCCATGAAAATATGGAGTAAGAGCAGCCAAGGCAGATGAAACAGGTGCAAAGGCCCTGTGGCCTGTGTAGTTCAAAATAATTGGGCTATTTGATCCATATTCCCTCCTTACATCAAACTGCTAAGCTTAGCAAACAATCCCACTCCCAGGGACAAAGGAGCAAGTGTTAGAAGCAGAATTTTAGAATGTTCCCATTTTTTTCACAAATCCAGCTGTTAACCTCTGCTTGATATGGATGAGATAGTGACTGCCGTGGGACAGCTCATTCATATGACATGTTTAGGACACATCAGTACCCTCTTCCTTATTTATTTATTTTTTTTTCAGTGTTCCAAGATTCAGTACCCCCTTTCTGAATAATTAGTTCACATCTTTTGCCTGCAGTTTGAGTGAGCGAGAGAAAGGGTAAAGCTGAGCACAACCTTATTTAAAACCACTTTGATCCAAGGATTGTAACCATTTAGTGTTTATTGATTTTTCTTTCCTATTTTTAGGAAGGTGGGAACATGGTAATTAAACATTTGTGAGCGAAGCTGGTTTCTAGGGAGGATGGCTTAAGAGTCCCTGAGAGCCAAATCCTTTGTTTACTTTCCAACATAGTCTTCTCAGGAACTAGGAACAGGTGGATGTGCTGGTTTCCTGCTTCCTGGTCAGTGAGATTCTGGAACCCAGCAGAAGACACTGATTTCCATGCCTCTTCTCACATCGTCTTTAGCCCTTGGCTTCCTATGTAAAGAATCATCAAAAGAGGGTTGAAGAGTCCATGGTTTTAATAGGAAGTAGGAACTTCCCTGCTGAGTTTACGGAAACATGTCTCCATTACACGTGAGCCTACTGGGACAAGACCCCTCTGGAATCTCAACTGACTCCACATATGTGACTGGTAGCACCATAGTCACAGTTGACCAATAGTCACAGTTGGCCTCACAACCAGTCCATAGGGAGGAGTGGCAGCTGAGTGCTCGTGTTCTATTCACTACACCACCCTAAATGTCTTAACAGCCAAGACAAAGAGGGGAGAGAAATACATGCAAACTGACTTACACTTCCCCTTCAACATATTTCTTTCTTCTCCGACTTTATATTTGCCCTTTAGTCTGTGTTAAAGTTCCAGTGTTATTTTATTATACTATAAGCAACAACAACTAATGTTTAGACCTATTCTATCCTACTTAGTCTAAGGAATTCTTTTAAAAACTCTGAAAAACATGTATTATTGTCCTCATTTCTCAGACAAGAGAAGTTTAGAGATATTATATACTCACTCAAGATAAAACGTTAGTAAATGGCAGAGTGAAGGTTTTACCCAGATCTGAAGACTCTAAGACACATGCTCTTAATCATTTTATTGTACAGCTTTATTTGTGTCAATTACCTAATATATGAAAATGTATATCTACTCACACACAATCATATGTGCAGACACAACATGTATATATACATATTACCCCCCCCCAAAATCCTTTCTATTTATACACACACACACACACACACACACACACACAGTAGCCTTGGTTATGGAAGGATTGGATAGAATTAAAAAGATGGTGCTATACACTGTACACTGTTGCATGGAGCAGGATGTAGGTAAGGAAGCTGAGACTTGAAGTACAATTATTGTGGGTGGGAAACATTAATACCCAATGCTCCAGGGAACCTGGGTGGCTCAGTGGGTTAAAGCCTCTGCCTGTGGCTCAGGTCATGGTCCCAGGGTCCTGGGATCGAGTCCCACGTCGGGCTCTCTGCTCAGCAGGGAGCCTGCTTCCTCCTCTCTCTCAGCCTGCCTCTCTGCCTACTTGTGATCTCTGTCTGTCAAATAAATAAATAAAATCTTAAAAAAAAATACCCAATGCTCCAAATGCCTCATGGAGACCCTAGCAAGAGGGAGCTGGGCTGGGTATGTGTGTTGGGTACTTTCAGTGCACGCAGGCTGCAAATAAAGCTGTTGTATAGTACAAACTCACTATTAAATTGGCAGATGGAGTGACATAACCAAAATGGTTGTTTCTGACTTTGCTTCTGCTCACAAAAACAGCTAATAATGTTTCAGTAAGATACTACAGAAAGCAACATAGAACATGGGGTGAGACTGAAGCACCCCCTTCACCACAGAAACCAAGACAGACTGTATTAAAAGGATAAGAGAAGCAGCTGCACACCAGCTACATTGCCTCTCCCCCAGACCACCAGAGTGCCACATGAAGAGGTCTTCCTTTAGCCTCCAGTTCTTCCAGTGGGAAAAGAGAACCCAGGGAAGACAATAAGCTTCCCCCAGCACTGTAGGTCACTTTTTAGGAGCCCCTACTCTGATCTCACACCACAGAAATTGCAGTGGAATACGTGGGGCTCAACCACTGGGAATCTGACTGCAACAGAGAAGTGGGGAGGGGCTTGCAACAACCAGCATATGGGTCTCTACAGACTGAGTTCATACCTGCAGTGCCCAAGTAGTAATCCCAATGAGCCACTTTGCCCATCTTGCAGAATCAAGTCAAGGGCGCACTGACCAGGGAACTCAACAAGGTGAAGATCTGCCTGATTCTGATTCTCCAAAGAGAAATTCTGTGGCCCTAGATCCTGGTTTGGACATGCCCATGCATGGTGATGAGTCACATCCCCACCTACTGCAGGGTACCTTGCAACCCAATCTGACCAGAGAGCTAGTGACAACTCCTAGAATCTGTGTGGCCCCCAGGGCAAAGCTGAAACCAGTATGGAGGTTCTGTGTGGTACACACAAGCAGAGGAATTCATTCATAACCAAGGCTGAGAGTAGTTTATGGCCCATGCCAGCTAGCCTTCCTGTTTGAGGAACTGGCAGACAGAGTCAACAGTTTTTAGAACAAAGCTAGTGGTTGTGCTCAGCCATGGAACTTGGGATGTGAGTCAGCTTGAGTTAAGACAAAAGATAACTTTACCAGTTTCAGAGTTGCTTCTTCCACAGCACGCAGTCAGGGAACCTAATTCATAGCCCTACACATCACCTGGTAAATCTTCAGCTCATTTGACCAGGGAACCTACTCAAAGCATATAAGAAACTGAATAGCCTATTCAACAGCCCTATGCACAGAGGCACTTGAATAGAGAGCACAGCCTGTGGCTTCACTCATTTTCAGAGCAATATTGGTAGTTTCATTTGACCAGGGAATCCAGTGAACACTTTGCAAGGAACACTAATTCAAGACCACATACAATGAGCTGCTCAGGCCCTAGGCCATGGCCTGCTGCCCTGTGAGAGCAGGGAAGCTAATTCATAGCCACTTCCTCTACTGACTATAGTACCCAGTCCAGACTAAGAAAGCCTGACCAGAGAATTCACACAATCACAGAGCCCTAACCAGTAGTCCAATCCAAGTATTCTCCATCAGAAACACATACCTCCATTCCTGTCCTCAGAGCACAAACAAATGTTTCACCAAAAATAGACCATGGCAGCAGGCCCCACCTGCCCAAAGATAATACCAGAAGATATAACCAGAAACTCAAACTGAACCAACTGGTGAAGAATAGTCTCTGCCAAAGCAAACCTGTAAAGAGAAGCCTGATTAATGAAATGTATTCCAATGTAAGGAATCAAGGATCATATAAAGTCAGATAAATATGCACCACCAAGGAAACTAATAAAGCTCTAATAACTGACCCTAAAGAAATGGAGATCTATGAACTATCAGACAAAGAATTCAGTATAACATGGAGGACAATTAGGAGAAGGAAAGAAAAAGTGAATTGGGGGAAACTGGAGGGGGAGATTAACCATGGGAGACTGTGGACTCTGAGAAACAAACTGAGGGTTTTGGAAGGGAGGGGGGATGGTAGATGAGTGAGCCTGGTGGTGGGTATTAAGGAGGGCACGTATTGCATGGAGTACTGGGTGTGGTGCATAAGCAATGAATCTTGGAACACTGAAAAAAATTAAATTAAATTTTAAAGAAGGAATTCAGAATAATCTCAGGGAAGCTTAGTGAACTATAAAAAAACAAAAACAGACAACTAAATGAAATTCATAAATCAATCCCTGGACAAAAGAAGTTTCACAAGGAAATGGCAACTAACAAAAATACCCAAACAGAAATTCTAGAGTTGAAAAATACAGTAACTGAAGTAAAGAACTCAGTAGAGAGTTTTAATGGTAGACTACTCAACCATGCCGAAGAAAGAATAAGGGACCTGGAGGATAGGACATTAAAAACTATCCTATCAGAGAGAAAGAAGGAAAGAAGAAAAGTTATGAAAACTTATAGGAATTAGAGGACATAAGGAGAAGAAACAATACTCCCAATATGGGAATCCCAGAAAGAGAAGAGAAAGGGAATGAACATATAGTTAAAGCAACAGTGGCTGACATCTTCCCAAATCCAGGGAGCGAAATGTATATCCAGATCCCTGAGGCCCCAAAAGACTTCAAATATGTTGAAACTGAATAGGGCTATAGTGAGATATATTAAAGTTATCAAAATTCAAACAGAAGGAAAGAATTTTAAGAGCAGCAGAAGAAAAGAGAGAAGTTACATACAAGAGAACTCCCATAAAACCATCAGTGAATTTCCAACAAAAATTTTTCAGGCCAAAAGAGAATAGGATGACATATGAAAAATGCTGAAAGAAAGTAACTGTCAACCAAAAATTCTATACCAGAACTTACTGGATGCAGTAAAAGCAGTTCATAACAATAAATGTCTACATTATGAAGCAAGAAATATCCCAAATAAACAACCTAATTCTATGCCTTAAGGAATTACAAAAAGAAAAAAAAAACCTAAGCCTAATGTTAGCAGAACATAAATAATAAAGATCAAAGCAGAAATAAGCAAAATAGAGAATAGAAAAACAATAGAAACATTAACCAAAGGAGGAGTCAATTCTTTGAAAATATAAACAAAATTGACCAACACTAACAAGAGTAACCAAGAGAAAAGGAGAAAGGGCCCAGATCATCAAAAATGTAAATGAAAAAGGAGACACTGCAATTGATAACACAAAAATTCAAAGGGTTGTTAGAAGTTTCTATGAATCTATAAAGGTTAGTATGTGCTACCAAACTAGACAACCTCAAAGAAATTTTTAAAAATCTTAGAAACATACAACTTACGAAGGCTGAATAAAGAAAAAAAAAATAAGAAATCTGAATAGACCAGTTAGTAGAAAGGAGACTAATCAATAATCAAAATTCTCTGAATTGAAAAAAAAAAAAAAAGCTAAGGAGCAGAAGGCTCCCTGGAGAATTTTACAAAATATTTAAACAAGAATTAACATCAATTATTCTCAAACTTAAAAAAAAAAAAAAAAAGAAGCAAAGGGACACTCCCAAGATCATTTTACAAAGCCAACATCATCCTGATTACATAACCAGAAGAGGACACTGCTAGCAAAGAAAACTACCAACCAAAATCCCTGATAAAGATGGGTGCAAAAATTCTCAATAAAATAGTAGCAAACCAAATTCAATGGCAAATTAAAAGGATCATTCACCATGATCAAGTGGGATTTATTCTTGGGATGTGAGGATGTTTCAACATACACAAAGCAATCAGGATAATACATCACATTAATAGGATGAAAGAAAAGAATCACATGATCATCTTAACAGATGCAGGAAAAGCATCTGACAAAATTCAAAATCCATTCATGATAAATATTCCTAATAATTAGGGATAGAAAGGACATATCCCAACATAATAAAGGCCATGAGGACAAGCCCATAGCTAACATCATACTCAATGGTGAAAGGATAAAAACTTTTCCTATGAGATCAGGAAAAAGGAAAGGGTGCCCCCTCTCACCACTCCCATTCAACACAATACTGGAAGTTCGGGCTAGATAAATCAGGCAAGAAAAAGAAATAAAAGATACCAGAGTTAGTAAAGAAGTGAAATCATCTCTATTGTTCTACTAAATTATTTTATATATAAATCTAATATAAAATCCTAAAAACTCAACCAAAAATGTTAGATCTAATCAATAAATTCAATGAAAATGTAGGATACAAAATTAATGTAAAAAACAGTACTGTTTCTATATACCAGCAATGGAATTTCTGAAAAAGAAATATAGAAATCAATCCCATTTACAATAAGATGAAAAACAATCAAAAAGGAATAAACTTAAATAAGTAGGTAAAAGATCTCTACTCTGAAAACTATAAGACACAGATAAAAGAAATCAAAGAAGACACAAGTAAATGGAAAGATATCTTGGTAGAATTAATATTGTTAAAATGTCAATAATACAAAAAATCATCTATAGATTTGATGCAATTCTTAGCAAAATTACAGTGGCATTTTTTACAGAAGTAGACAAACACTCCCCAAATTTATATGAAACCACAAAAGATCCTGAATTGTCAAAAAAAATCTTGTGAAAGAGCAAAGCAGAAGGCATCACACTTCCTGATTTCAAGCTATACTATAAAGCTATCATCATCAAAACAATATGTTACTGTCATAAAGACAGACAAATAGACCCATAGAACAGAACTGATAACACAGAAATAAACCCAAGCATATAAGGTCAATTTATATATATTTTTAAATATTTTATTTATTTATTTGACAGACAGAGATCACAAGTAGGCAGAGAGGCAAGCAGAGAGACAGAGGAGGAAGCAGGCTCCCTGCTGAGCAGAGAGCCCCATATGGGGCTCCATCCCAGGGCCCTGAGATCATGACCTGAGCCGAAGGCAGAGGCTTCAACCCACTGAGACATCCAGGCCTCCAAGGTCAATTTATATTTGACAATGGAGCCCTTACACACACACACACACGCACACACACACACACACAATTCAGCCTTAAAAATGAGGAAATCCTATCACTTTTAATTTATGGATGGACCTTGGGGGCATTTGCTAAGTGTTATAAGTCAAACGGGGGAAGACAAAAACTGTATGATCTCACTTATATAAGGAATCCACAACAAAAACCTTAAACTCATAGAAAAAGAGATCAGATTTGCGGTTACCAGAGGTGAAGTGTTGGGGGAGAAGGAATTGGAGGAAAGTATTCAAAAAGTATGAACTCCAATTATAAGATAAATGAGGACTGGGGATGTCATGTTCAACATGTTAATGATAGCTAACACTACTGGAGGATATATAGAAAAGGTGGTAAGAGAATAAATTCTAAGTGTTTTCATCTAACTTCTTTCCCTTTATTCTTTTCTTCTTTTATTCTTATTATATGCACATGAGAAGATGGATGTTAGCTGAACCTATTGTAGTAACCATTTTAAATATATGTAAATCAGACAATCATGCTGTTATGTGTTAAATTTATACAATGTGTATGTCAATTATTTCTCGATAAAACTAGAAACAAATGAAACAGAAATAAAAATGCAGAACACTTGTTGCCTTTGTATGCCTCTTTAGGTGTTTGCACACAGATAACCATCAGGATCCTAAATGAAACCCAGAGGTTTGTCTTTGTGATGAGCAGGGACCCTGTCAATCTTGAGAACAAGGCTCTGAGGACTTCCATCAGAGCTGAACTAGACTGGATAACTTTGTTTCATTCAGTATGGGAAAACAAGCTTGGCTGTTGGACATGGTGCCAACGAGTGGATGTTTTGTTTGTAAAAAGATAAATAAATGATTCACTACTTGTTTCCATTTCTCCCTGCTGCCCCTCTTGCCTCACAGTCTTCCCCATCCATCTACATACTTCCTTTCTTGAGAATCTTGCTTAAAATCCACCCACTCATTCACTGAGTATGTACTGAGTCCCAACCATGGATCAGTGTGGGGTGTTGTGTTTTGTTTCTTAATTTTTCATAAAATTTGGTTAACTCCTACTTTTAAAAACAATTGTTGGAGTGCCTGGGTGGCTCAGAGGGTTAAGCCTCTGCCTTTAGCTCGGGTCATGATCTCAGGGTCCTGGGATCGAGCCCCGCATCGGGCTCTCTGCTCAGCGGGGAGCCTGCTTCCCCCTCTCTCTCTGCCTGCCTCTCTGCCTACATGTGATATCTCTCTCTCTCTCTCTCTCTCTGTCAAATAAATAAATAAATAAATCCTTTAAAAAATAATTTTAAAAAATTGTTCTCTGGAATCATCTATAGAGATTCTGTGACTTACTTTTTTTTTTTAAACATGACAATATCTAACCAGTGTGTGACATTGCAGACCTCAGTGTCCCTGTGCTCTTGGTTGTACCACCCTGCATGCAGACCGTCACACAGGAGCAAAAATTTCTCTTTCACTGTATCCCTTCTTTTACCTCTCCATATAATCAACTCATTTGTTTATTCATTTATTCAAGAACAAAAGATCACTGAATACCCACTATATGCCAGGCACTGTTCTAGGCACTAAGGATAGGGTGGGAACAGAAAAGTTAATGCTAGTGTAGAGCTAGACAATAAAGAAGAGAAATAAAATATATTAGGCATTAGATAGGGACAAAGGAGACACAAGAAGCATTGAGGAGAGAGGAAGTGTCAGGGTCATTGCAATTTTACATGGGGCATCCCAGGAAGGGTTTGCTGCAGTGACATTTGAATAAAGAAGTGAGTGAGTGAGTGAGCCACACATTCATCAGGGGCAGAGCGCATCCTGAGACTAGAATATCTCAAAGGCTGAGAGCCTGATGTGGGAGCAGATCTGACAAAGAAGAGGAACAGGGATGACCACATGTGGTTAAAGAGAGAGAATGACAGGCAAATAAGATGGGGGAGATAGAAAAGGGATGTGGAGGGGTGCTGGGGGCTGTGCAGGGTTTGTAGAGCATTCTAAAGCCTTTGACTTCTACTCTTTGTGAGACGAAAAGCAACAGAGGCTTTGATGAGACCGGTTTTAATAGGATCTCTTTGCTGACCAGTGAATAAACTGAAGGAAGGTGAGGGTAGAAGTAGGAAGACCAGGAAGGGGGATATGTCTATACTCTTTTAATTTCTTTTTTTCTTATTTCATTTTATTTTTTTTATTAATTTTTTTATTTATTTCATTTTATTATTTTATTTTATTTTAATTATTTCAAGTAGGCTTCACAACCAACGTGGAGCTTGAACTCATGACATCAAGATCAAGAGTCACATATTCTACCTTCTGAGCCAGCCCCAGTATATGTCTATACTCTTGATGAGATATGCTAGTGGCCAGGTCCATAGCCATGGCAGGAGGGGTGAGGAAGCCTACAAGATACGCTGGAGAATTTGAGGGAAATGTCAGGAATGACTCCAAGATCCTTTGGACTGATCAAGTGGAGGAACAGGGTTGACATTTGCCAAGATGGCTCCTGATTAAAAACACTTAACAAGCTCCACTACCTTTATCTCTTAGGGATTTCTGGAATCCCTTTCTTTCATTCCAAACATTATTTCCTTAATTTATCCATCTATTGTTTCTTATCTGGATTAGTGCAATAATCCTCCAACTAATCCCTCTGTCTATTAACTGTCCCCAAATCCAACCATAGCACAGAGTGAGCTATGTAAATAAATACTTGGTGTACTCTCAGACTAAAATTTCTACTCACCCCAGGTCACCCACTCTGCCTCCAAAGAAAATCCAATATCCTTCACTTGGCTCATAAGATCTTCATAATTGGCCTCTACCTATCTATCCACTCTCTTCTCCGAGCACGGCTTCCTTTGGAATTTATGTTGTAGGAACACCAGCAACTTGAGGTCAAGTGACACCACTTCCAACTCAAACACACACTTATCTATCCATGCCATTTCCCATCTCTGGCCCCTGATTCTCTGTGGCTTCTTCTGCAACGCCCTTCTTATCCACTCTTTACCAAGCTACTCTTTCAGGCCCTTGAAGACACATCTGAGGCATCACTTTCTTCAAGAACCCTCTTTAATCACCCCTTTACCCAATGTGCTCTGTCCTTACTCTGTGATGTTGTAATTCACTCTATGGCCTCCACTGTCACCTCACTATGCACATGGCAAGTGCTGCTCCCACAGCATCGGGTTCTTTAGGGAGGCATCCCAGTCATCTCCGTACCTGGGATTCCCAGCCCAGTACTTGGCACAAAGTCAGGGACCAAACAATCACTGAGAAGTGAATGAATCAAAGAAAATTTTCTGAGTTATATTTTTTAAAGGAAACATACCTGATTCTGATAATTCTGCATTCTATAGTGATAAAAGCAACACCATTTATGTTGAGAAAACAAATATCTATAAAGTATATTTTTGAGGGTTTTTTTTTTACTTACTTCTTTGTCCAAGAAGTCTTAATGAACTTCCCAGCACATTTTAAAAGTGTAGGCTCATTTGAATTCTATTTTTGTAGCTACTTACATGTAGGATTCTAAGTGTTTCTATATCATATAAATGTGTATGTGCATGTACTTAAGTGAGAGAAAGAGAGGAAAACAGGAAGTTGGAGAGGGGGCAGGGACAAGATAGGGGGAAGAAGGTATGCAAAGAGGGGAGGAGGAGAAAGAGAGAGAGAGAGAGGGAAGGAAAGGGGAGGGAGAGACAATGAGAGAGACAGCAAGAAAATTCCTCCCTGAAGTCTAAGGTCTTTGAGGTCAGGGACATTCATCAGTTATCCTTATTCTACTCTGGCTAACTTGGGAATGTAGAGAGAAGAAACTCTCAAAAAATGTTAGGAACTACTAGAGGAATATCCTCCTGTGGAGGCGAATTTTAATAAAATAGTTTCTAATTGAATTGAAGCAACTCAGATGAAAGCAGGCCCACCCCTGCCACCAACTTGCATCCAAAATCTTCCCATCTGGTTGGAAATTCCCTTAAGAATTGTCTTCCTATTGAATATAAATGTGCAAATATGCTTCCAACATGGAAGAATAGCTTCTCAGAACCAGAACACCACTTATACATGTCTTCCTGGGCCAAAACCCTACAGCAAGTTTAATCGCTGTGTTCATTAAAAAGATCCAAGCAAACCTCTATAACAGGGAAAGCAATCAAGGAAGTATTGGTAGATGAACTCTCTCTCTCTCTTACACACACACACACACACACACATACATTTTAGAAAATAATTCATTCTGGGTCAGTTCTCTGCTTTACTTAGTTACACATATCTGGGTAATGGGACAAGAAAAAAAAAACAATAGATCAGAGGATCTGGCTGACGATATCATAAAAACCTAGTGTAAAAGACAAAACAGAAAGAAGTCATAGGTGGTCATAAAGAAACAGCCTTCGGCTCGGGTAGTGATCGCAGAGTCCTGAGTTGGAGCCCTGCGACAGGCTCCTTGCTCAGCTGGGAGCCTGCTTCTCCCTCTCCCTCTGCTGCTCTCCCTGCTTGTAGTCTCTTTCTCAGTCTTTCTCTCTCTTTCTCTGTCAAATAAATAAATAAACTCTTAAAAAAAGAAAAAGAAGACAGGATGAAATGAATAGAATGCATTTGCATTCAATGAAAACTTTCAGAAGTCTAGTAAAGGAGAGAGAGATAGGGTCCCTCAAGATAAAAACAAAGTTTCTGGAAGGAAGTGACTCAGGCAGGAACAAGGAATACTGACTGAAATAGGCTCTGATTATAAATCAGGCTTATACCTGAATTGCAGATATATGACTTAGTCTTAGACTCTGCTGGGAATGATTCACCTGAGCATCTTGGCTTTTTTTCATTTCCAAACTATGGAGGGGCTTAAATGCAGTATAAATTGGAGCCTGTGTCTATGATCTCCAGGCATGGATAAAAATGAATGGATATCCCCCTTACTCCCCAGTGGGGTGATGATGATTTAACCTCAAGAACATAGGAACTCTGACCATTCAGCCACAGATACGAGCTCCACAAAAGAAGCTCAGACAATCTCCCTGGTGCCCACCATGAGGTACCATTTATGAGGTGAGCACAAAGAACCCATTGCTCCCATATGTCTCTGTTGAAGGGACTCAGTATCCACTCACATTATATTGATCCTGGCCGAAAACTTCCACTTCACTAGACTTCATATTAGCCTAATTCTTGCTTCTGTGTCCTGTTGACTTTATTTGGAGTAACTTCCTGCCTCTCAACATTTTGTTCACTCTTCAATAGGCAGGTGAACACTAGCTCTTCCTTCTAAATTAGTGAATAGATCACCCCATAATGCTATGCTAGTGTGGCTCAGAGTCTAACACACATCATACAGAGCCTGATCAAACATTCTACTTTGTTCAAATCAGATCTCTTATGAACAATAGATCATGCTTTGAGCAGGTTAGTTAACCTCTCTCAATCCCAATTTCTCACCTGCCAAAAAGGGTATCATCAAAGTTAGACTCAATGAACATATGTTGGGATGACTGTTACATTTCTAATGGTTGTCCCAGCAACCATGTCACCCTCCCACCCATACCTCCCCAACTAAAGTGCGGTGTGAATGACATATTTTACGACCTTTCTTTGCTAGTCATGCATAGTGTTTAGGCTAAGAGTAGGAAGACAAACCAATGTCTTTGCAAAGGAATTTCTTATAGCTGGAAGAGAAATCTTTCACTCTGGCGTTAAAGGTATAAGTCAGGGGCTGCCATATTTCTTTACCTCCATCATGTGATAAAAGCTGGTGTGTAGTAGATAAGAGTGAAGCTGACATTGAGAGTAGAGCAGAGACAGAAATAGCCAGAAGGAAGGAGGGAGAATAGGGATAGGATTAGAGAATGAGGGAGAGGGTCCTGACAATGTTCATGTCCCTGGTTCCAGACACTGTGGTCCTGGGATCTGCCCTGCTTTCTTTGGTTTTATGAGATACTTGTGTTAAATTCCTCTTCTTACTTGAGTCCGTTTCTTACAACCAAGAGTCCTGATTACCTGGCTGGATAGTTCTAAGCATTAAATGATGTAATTTGTGTGAAATGTTTGTCACATTGGTTAGTCTACAGTTTAAGCCCACACACATAAATGATGGTTGCTCATCTTTATTGGAAGCTGTAAAACACATTAGTAAGGTGCATGGGCTCTGGACACTAACTTTTTGGGTTTTGATCCTAAACCTACTACTTAGCATCTGTGTGACCTTAGATGAATCATTTTTCTGTGTCTTAGGATTCTTGCCTGTATAATGGA
This sequence comes from Mellivora capensis, assembly GCA_004024625.1. Lineage (NCBI taxonomy): Eukaryota > Metazoa > Chordata > Mammalia > Carnivora > Mustelidae > Mellivora > Mellivora capensis. The sequence continues at coordinate 64,600 of PISX010005689.1, read as the reverse complement.
GGTTATGGTGAAGACTGAACAGCTCAGCACATACCACGTCCTTAGAAAGCTGATTATTCTCAACCTCACCTAAACTCTCAAGGTTTGCACGGTCACCTCCCCAAGTAACTAGGATCAAAACTGTCCTAAATGCAGAGGATTTGTTTTAAAATTTACACATCAGATAGCACATGTAACATATGCACAGGCTTGCATAAGTGTTGAATGAATTATTAAAATAATATTCCTTTATAAAATGCTCTCTAGCTGGTTAAGGTGGGTGAGTTTTCTAAATTAGATCAGCACATGGACAGATGACAGGTCCAGAAACACGTCCTTTACTGATTTCTGGGCCACATCTAAAGAGCAAAAAGAGATGCACTGAAGGCATTTTTGAGGCATTGCCCCTTTGCCTTCCTGAAGTTTCTCTAGAATTTTCTCAGGAGCAAATGGGAAAAGATATGTGGTAAATAAAGAGCTACTTTGTCCCATTCTCCAAAACAATGGCCTTTGGATACTAAGTAGAACTGTTCTTAGATTTGTTTCCAGCAAGCAATTTGTGAAATTCTTAGGGCCCCTTTGAGGTGACAGTCATAGGAAAACCCTAGGGTAATCTTACTCTGTGGGGTAGTTATGAGATTATCTCCTTGTCCACTGGGGACTGTCAGTAATGGCAGCTCAGAGCAGCTGCAGAATCTGAATGAAGATGAAAGAGAAAAAAAAAAAAGAAAAGAAAAGAAACCCTCACCAATCCACAGCGCCTTGATGCCATCAATGAATTCAGTGTCTATCTCCAGCTGATTTCATCTAATGTGATAACACTCATGATAATAAATATTGTTAAAAATAAAAGTCACTCTGGGGATTGCGAATCACTGAGACAGGTGTTCAGAATGAGAAGAGTGCAGTAATTGGGTGACTTATTCATTATTGGAAATGCCGTTTAAAATCTATTGCATTTAAAAAAACAATACTTCAGCTGCTCTCTGGCCTTCCAAAGTCATTAGCTGGTGTTCTTTATCTGTTTGTTTTCCTCACTGAAGTGAGGTTTTTAATGTCACATAAGAACTAACTTGACTCTGTGCCAACATTTCAGAGTGAATGATGAAGCCCTTCTGAGGCTCACACATCACTCCGCACCATGCTTCTCCTCTTTAGAGCTCACTGTCTCTGCAGTCTGGGGATAGGGTTGCAGGGAGGGAGGGAGAGCCATTACAATCCCTGCTTGACAACAAAGCCCATGGAGTCATGGGACACGGCCGTGGTTTTCCACAGTCCACACAGGGAGGCAGTTCAAGAGCTCTGAAGGAGGGCCTGTGTGACCCAACTCTCAGTCCACATTCTCAGACAGGAGAGGCAAATCAATGATGATAACACTGTTTCAGGCAGCCCTCACCTCTGGCATTTTTAAAATACTTCATCGGTCCTTATCTCAATCAGGAAAAGAGTATCATGAGGGCAGTCTGTCCCATACTGGAAACTGGAATGACCAAGGCTCCAACAGAAGAAATGAGCTCCTGATGTCATGTAGCAAATTTCTAATTGTCCTTGAAGTCTATTTTGAAACACCCATTCACATTATTTTCTAGATATTAGTTCCAGATTCTACTTGAATCACCCAGGATTTGAATTTCTAAACCTGGGTTTGCTCTTGCCCATTGCAGGAATGCTTCCCATGTCATGTAATGTGTGTGGGAAATTGGATTTGAGACTTTGCTTTGGCCTAGAAGATTTTGCTGACCTCTTGCAGTGGTAGCATATTGTGTTCCTGTTGAATTTTACCTTCTGAGGTGGCCTCCTCAGGGTTTTTCTGAGTATCAAAGGAAAAGCTAGCCATGAGTAGAGAACCAAAAAGTTACTTTAATCCTACATAAAGTTGGCTGGGGAAGCCTTGGACCAAAGCTTCCCTTTCCAACTTCTGAAGGTAAAACCTTTGGAGTGATTTCCTGCCAAAGGTATTCTTGGGGGTTGGGGGAAAAGGGTGAGGAGTGGCTAAATGTTCCCTATTCTTTTGGGAGAGCAAGCAGAACAATTCACAACCATATAATGAGTGTTGGCACCCAGGAAATGCCGAAAATAGATAGAAAAGTTCTATTCTACCAAGCTCTCCGAACAAGGCAGCATACTGAAGACTGGGGACCAAAAGACCAAAAAAGGCAGAATTTTTGCCCTCTGGAAATTCATGGGTATTTGTCATAAGGCATCTTAGGTTCTAAAGAGACAGCAAAAAGAATCAGCCCCAACACAATCAGATACCTCCCAGGAAATGACTTGTAGGTTAAAAGTCAGGAGGCCTGGGTTTTGCTCTCTCCCCAGCCATTAAATGTTCGTTTCCTCCTGATTCTACTCATCCTGCAAAATACAATGAAAACCATGTTTTCTGTGGAAGAATTTTCCTGAACTACCCCAGTCTAGATTAAGTCTTTTATGTGTCTTTCTTGTGACATATATCAAAACTATAATTACATAGATCTTTGTGCAATTGTTTGTGTATAATTTGTCTCCTCTCTCAGACCAGAAGCACCAAGAAGACAGGGATCACACGGCTCATGTATTGACTGTACCTCATGACAGTGCCTGGCATAAAGTAGATAGCACTAAATATTCAAGAATAAATTTAAAAAATAGAAAACCTACACCTGTCCTGAGAAATGCCAAAGTTGATATTTGACACCCCAAAAAAGTGAAAACTGAGCCTTACAGAAAACTCTATAGCACCCTGACTTTGTCTCACAGATGGAGAACTTTGTCTTGAATAGAAGTGACTTCTTCACTGACGAGAATACTAGAAGACAGTAGGGAATGCTTGGAAAGATGATAAATACAAGTCTTTTGTGCCTAACTTGCTCTCTATTTTGATTTGTCCATTTTTTTTCAGCTAAGGACCGCTTATGTATGAGGGGGAGGGGCCTGGAAATACAGGGCCCACCCTGTTCCTTCTGTGTCTGAGCCACAGCCCTACAAAGCAAGCCAATGTGGAGACAACCAGAGTGTGTCTCATCGTGGAACAGCTTTACAGGGCCAGGAACTCCCAACTGGCTGCTGAATAGCGTCTCCAATATACCAAAGAGGTAAATTAAATGCATTAATCTCAGTGAGAGTCACCATTGAGGCATTCAGGGCTCCACAGAAATTTCCAACAATTGGCCTCATTTGCTTCAATAACAAATAAAAAAAAGGGGGGGGGGAGGAAGAGTTTGGGTGGATACAGGCGGCTTTTTTCTGCTCTCCTTCTCCAGACGGGTAATCAAAATGAAGTTCCACATTGAGAATATGCATTTCATTTTATTCTATACTTGAAAGCAAACACATTTGGCCCTTTCTCCTGTAATAAGGCAAATCCTTTATCTGTTATTCATTTAAGAACATAAAGATGATGTTGGTGACACCAAGACCCTGCAAGCTTCATTTCAGCCTCCTCTCAGCATAAAAAGGCAAATTTATTCTGCTTAAGATAGGTTTGTGCTGGGTACATGACATTCATTATCTTAAACCGTGGAGGCTGCAGCTGTATGGATCTATTTATGTTCCCCCCCCTCCAATCATTCTATTTCCATTCATGGGGCTGGGAGAACCCCCTCCTCCCAAGTCATGCACCAAGGTTGACTACACATTTTGTAGGAATTGAGAGAAAGTTCAGCACAGTCTAACCCCAAGAGGCCTGATTTGGGCTCATTTTTCAAGAACTTCACCAGGAACATGGAATGGTAGGAAAGATACAAGACTAGGAGTCAGAAGAGCTGGGCTCAGCCTTGGCTGTGTTTGGCGATTTTGACTGAGTCAGTTAATAGAAATGAAAACTCATTGCTTCATTATCCCATTTAAGCCTCAAGACAATCCAGTGGATTGAAATACTACAAATTTCATGTCCTATTTGAGAAAACAGTCTTAGGAAGGTCGGGAAGACATCTTTGGGCACACAGCTGATACGCGAAGGAGTTGAGATTTGGATCCAGGTCAACTGATTTAGAAGCCTGAGCTCCTAAGAACTATTTCACACTGCCTCTAGGCCTGAATTACCCTGTAAGGGATTTGGTTTTCTTCTTGCTAATACCTAATAAGGCCTCTCTCCTAGGAGTTCTGGGTAGAATCAACTTAGAAAAAGCAAGTATGTTGGAAATTATAAAAATAATACAAAGATAAGATGTTATCATTATTATTAAGATCATAATGTATTGAAATTACCAACCCAAATATTAAAAAAAAATCTCACTGTCCAATCACTTTTTAACTATTTTCTCAGGATATACAGACAGAATATGCTCCTATGGGTATGGATGTGCTTTTCCCAAAAGGAGTTTATATAACACACTGAGAATCCCTCTGGGAGAGACTTAATCCTGAGGCAGGAAATTAGGACTTTGGGATCTGAGAAAGAGTATAAAATTAAGTATGGATGGGCAAATCTCTCTCTCTCTTTCAAGCCAGATGTCACTTTGCTCTGGGCACACAGGATGAAAGCAATTAAATTGGGCTGGTATGAACTTCTTTAGGTCCTAGGGAGCCAAAAACAAAAAGGGAATTTTGCCTAGTAATGACCCTTGCATTCCTCTAGGCTGCCAGTGCCCTGCTCATCCCCCCTTGGCCCAGATGTTTCCATAGGTGACCACAGAACCCAATGGTAACATGTGATCCTCCACCTGAAGGCTTTCTCTCAGACCAGTCTAGAATGGCCTGAGAGTTTATGCTCTAGGAGAAGCCCTCCAGCAAAAATGGATGAGAATAGGGGGACAAATACACGAGCTTCTTCATTCTCAGGTGAAACAACTGAGAATGCACTACATGGTCTCCCAGAGGTGCTCACAAGGATTGAGACTCATTGGACCCAGTGATACTCTGCTTAATAACATGAGCCTGGTCATATCCCTTCTTGTTCCTGTCTTATTTCCCTCTCCTCTTCCAGAGCTTCCTGAGTTCATTTCCTACATAGAGTATTTGTACTCAAATTCTTATTTAAGGTCTCCTCCTTAAGAATCCCAACCTAGGACAGAGAGTGGGTGGGCTCTTTCTACATTTGTGGCAAAATGGCACAAAGAAGTATGATGACTCACTTCCCCAAACCAGCAGTGAGGATGACTTTGGGGAGTATAGGGCAGTTGCTTAAGGCAAACTCTTAGGAAGAAGCAATATTAAAGGTTGACAGCTGGCAAGGTGCAACCTCCTTCTGAAGAAACCAGTACTCCAAGCCAGTCTCCTGAGTTCCGTGGGCCATAAGAATGCATCAGCTGCCGTGAACAGAAACCTCATCTAATCCCGACCATTTGGAACTGGATGGTCATTCCAGGAGGAGGTATCTGGAGGTACACAAGAAAAATCTAGACTTCTTTCCATCCTGGGAATATGAATTCTCAAAACCATACTTTTAGGTGGCACCAGTGTGATCTGTCAATATTTATATGCTAATATTATGCAGCTTAACATAAAAGATTATTAATATTTTTAGTAATGCAGTTATTTTTTTATCTCATATTTACTCATGTCATGAAATAGTCCTTTTCCCAAATGAAAAAGAAAGAATGTTTTGAGGAGGGAAGGAGGATTGATCTAAAAAGTGAAATTCTTCCAAGGCTTTGCTTCTCACTAACACTGATGCTCTGAAGAGGAGCTGCAGCGCTTGGATTTTAATTCAGTTCATTAATAAATGAATTATGCAATTAGTTGATATACAATTAACTGGATTCACAACGCATGTAGAGCTAACTGGGTCAGCCTGCATCTGTATGACTGTAATGTGCCTAAATGAATATGCCATCAAAGGACATACAGTGGAATGGTGAATCAGATTTGTCTGAGGCAGGGAATCGTGCCTACCAGCTGCCAAGAGTGCTGCAGATAAAGCCTTGGTCTGAGTTGGCAAGAGAAACAAAAACGCACAATGCAGGACCCCAAGTGGCACTCTCTCTGTTGTAGCAGCATTGTTCTCCCCAGATGAGTTTGGACAGAGATCAATAAATCCCAAATCCTTCTGTGCAGAAACGATGAGCAATTGGATTTGGATTGGGATCTATCAATCAATCACCAGCCAAGAGCGGTTCTGGCAGCACAAGATGAAAACCTCTTAGCACAACATAGCCATCCCTGGGCCGTGCAATGTTGACTGATCCCGATGCAAAGTCAATCAAAATACCCAGTCCTGTGATATCTAATTCCAGCTGGAAAATGTAAGCCAATAAAACATTCCGTTGTGATTTGTGAGTGTGACCAATCAATCCATGTCCAGGAATTTGTCTTACAGTCAAGGCTGTTGCTGACCAAGTTAAGGTTGATATCAGAAACTCCCTGTTATCTGTGACCAAAGCTGATGTGTGTGTGTTCTGCATGCACACGTGCACATGAGTGTGTGTGTGTGTGTGTGTGTGTGTGTTTCCTCTCTAGGGAGAGAGGAAGATTAAGGGGATGTCTAAATTAAGTTTACTTAATTTTGTTTTTGAATTCATCAAAAATGTTTTGGAATTCTCGAATCTTTCTGAGTCAGAATCTGTACTTTAACAAGATCCCCACATGATTCACTTGTACATTCTGGTTCTGTCCAAGAAGCCTGACTATAAAGCACTTCACATTCATAGGAATAGTCATTGTAATAAAACAGGGCATTAAGAGCTCCTCTTGTGTGCAGAGGTCCTGTGATATGATACCTCATTATCGATGTGAAGGTATTGACACCACCACCCTTAGCACCGTCACTGGGTTGAGAGCATACTTCGTGTGGGCTCTGGTCTGGACTCCATCATGATTTGCTGCATAAATCACCTCACCTCTCAGTGTCTGTTTCCTTATGTAGACAATGAAAAGGTTGGATTGGATTATTAGTTCCCAGCCTGCATTACCTCGGTCTGTGAATATGGTAACGAAAGGAAGCAGAATAACATGGTAGTTAAAAGCATGGGATTGAAATCCAATGAAATTCAATCCTTGGGTCAGATCTAGGGTCTGCCACTTGAGAAATTTATTTAATCTTTCTAAGTTTCGGTGTCTTCAACTGTAAATTAGACACATTTAAAGTGTTCAGTTGCATGAATTTTGACAAATGTGTTCCATAAAATCCAAACCCCGTTGAGACATAGAGCACTTCCATCAGCCCACTGCTCACGCTTACCCACTATGATGTGGTGGCATACCACATACCAATGTGGCGCTGTGGGTAAGAGTGGACGATGGGTGATGGAAGTGCTCCGTATCTTGGTTGGGGTGGTATTCATATGGGGATACATTTCTTGAAAATGTAGAACCATGCATTTAAGGTGCATCCATTTTATTGTATGTCAATTATACCTCAATAAAGTTGATTTTTAAAAAACCTTTTGGGACTAAAGCAGTTCTTTAGTTCCCTCTTCAAGAGCAGGTTTCCCGGTGTGATTCCTGGAGCATAAACCCAAACAGCAGAGGAACGGTAGAAGTGAATTGAATATTTCAAGCATAGGATGGGTATTCATGGCAAAGCCACAGAATTTCCCCTTGTAGTTGACCTTCTGGGGCTAGTAAGTGCTTCACAAGTCATTATATTTGGCAGAAGGGTCATAAGGGTACTAAGGTACGTCTCCTGGGACCCATGAGTGGAAGGCTATCTGACTCCCTGTGTGGCAGTCCTCCTTGGGGCAGAGGCATCTGAAGTTTCCATAAAACATGGGCAAAGGCAGAATCTTAGCCTTCCTCACAGACCTGACCACCGTCCTATGGCCACCTCAGAGGGGAAATGAGACAAGAGACAGCCTCTCCCATTGCAATCTCCCAGAGCTCAGAAAATTCACTTAAAAACAAAAATGTTCATACACAAACAACAGCTACAGATTTAACCCCAAGTGTCAAGTGTAAAGAAGTGAGCAAATTGCTAAAAATGAGTTGAAACACAGCCTCGGGACTTCTTACCACAAGCTGTTAGTCTCTGACCCGGGTTTATGATCTGATCCAATTAGCAGGTGCTACCTTAAAATTATAGAGCTAAAAGGGCACCTTAGAGATCATCTAGTCAAAGGATTTCAAATTATTTTTAGCCACCAAATATTTTCCTCAAACCAAATCTTATGCAAAGATGTAAACTGATAAAAGCATTAAAACACAGGAAATCTAGCAGAAGCGAAGGTGGGGATGGCAGAATCCCACCCACCACGAACCCTATCGAGGCCTCTGAGGAATGTAGTTTGATAAGCACAGGATCTGGTCCAATATCCTTATTCTACCAGCTGGGAAACTGAGGCCCTGAGAGACTTCTATAATTAGGCAGGGGCAGAGGCAGGTCTAGAAAGTTTCTGACAATACTAAAAAATACTTTTTGTTGTTATTGTTATGCAAAGCTGCCTCTATAGCACAGAAACCCATTATTCTGGGCCAAATGATTTGTTCCATTCTGAGCCACTCCATAGAGAATCCTGAGAACTTCATGCAGGAGTCAGCCAACTCAGATTTGCTTAGCAGCCACGGGTCATCATTGCCTAAGTGCTCTTTTTCAGAGATAGTACCCTAATTGAGAGAATCCTCTTCTACCCAGACTGGAAGGACAAAATGCCTTTGCAGCTCAGGAGGAAAGAAAGCCAGGAATAGAAAAAGAAAAACAGTGCCACCGGGATGGCCAAGTGGTTAAGGCGTTGGACTTAAGATCCAATGGGCGTGTGCCCGCGTGGGTTCGAACCCCACTCCCGGTAGGTGTGAGATTAGAATTCCCTTGTTAAGAGCTGGGGTTTGCTCCAGCATTGCAGCTGGGTCCAAATTTGGGGCACCTAGGTGGCTCAGTGGGTTAAAGCCTCTGCTTTCAGCTCAGGTCATGATCCCAGGGTCCTGGGATCAAGCCCCACATCGGGCTCTCTGCTCCACGGAGAGCCTGCTTCCTCCTCTCTCTTCCTACCTGCCTCTCTTGCCTACTTGTAATCTCTGTCTGTCAAAATAAATAAATAAAATCTTTAAAAGAAAAAGAAAAACAAAGATCTCCCCATGGTAAACCATGTAACTGGTCCAAGGTAGGGAGCAAGGGGAGTGTGGTCAGAGACACCTGGGGGAGAATGACAGCCAGCTGGTCTGATGTCTGAGAACCACCTAAAGGACAGCCTCTCACAATCCCTCCCCCTATGTTTAGTATTCACGTAAGCCACTAACATTTAGAATCCAGGGACCCAGAAGGTTTGGTGAAAACCACAATTATACCTTCTTCAAAGTCCCAAAGAATTTCTTGGGAAGGCTGCTCCAAGTCCAGGCTCTCAGGTAAGAGTAGGAACTAAGCCAGGAGGTGCCTCAAGCTGGTATCTTCCCACGGCAGCTCAGCCTAAATGGGATTCTGCCACTTACAACCAGGAACCTCACATCACCCAGGGGCCACCATGCTTCTTCCCTGAACCATACTGGAGAACAAGAAGCTGGATTACGATCCCTTCAAAGTGGGTCTAATGGTTCCATCTATAGAGTGCCAAAGCTCCTGCCACCTGCCCCACCCCTCGCCATCCCTGGATCCTTGTTCAACTTTAGGGTAGGTCTCAGATGTTTTGGAAGGAGGGATGAATCATTCTAAATGAGTATCAGTGTGTTCTGATGCACCAGTTCCTGAAATACTATTAATGTGCCCTGGTGTTTGAACCCTAGAAGGTACTAAAGTGCTCCCGAGCAGATGCCTTCAGCCTATAGGCTGCACACTCTGCATGTTAGTATCTACCCCAAATCCACCCCCCAGCCTGCTATGCCTGGATTTTGAGCTGTCTGTGGTCAGCTCGCATGCTGAGCTGAGAAACAAAGTGGACCCCAAATGGCCCTCTGAAGAGTTGAATAGGCCTCCTAGACCATTAGAGAGGGATTTGGGAGAACCAAATACGGCATGCTTTTAAAAAATTGCTATCCTGGACCAATAGCTAATGAAAGTCAGGGAAAGTTCCCAGAAGATACTTCAAGACAAGCTAGTCATGATTCAAGGAGCACGGCTGGATTCATCCAAGTGTCGAATCAGCTGGGTCCTTTGCCCTTTAAGGCTGTCATGGTCAGTGAATTTCCTGGTGACAGCAAGGGAGCAAGCTGAGTGCCCCGTTCTCCAGACATGTGCTGTGGGACACTGCGGCCACTCGTCATGTCTCCGTATGTACCGCGCAGCACAGACTGAGGGCATCTCTATCACTGCGGAGACTCCTGGGGGGGCAGTGCCTCTCTGGACCTTTTGTCCGGTGTTTATTTGTCTGCCATCATCTATCTGAGCATCTACGAGATCGGTAGCAGTGTGCGGAGGTATGATGTCAGGCTGGGCTTCAGAGCAGCAGCAGTCTGCTTGGCTCTCAAAGGCTGAGCAGTAGCTCTGGGTGGAATGGGGTTGGGAAGACAGGGAATGCCTTACGGGGAGAAGAAGTGCCTTGTACAGGAACAACTCTCCCTTCCTTTGCTCCCCTGGACTCTGCCTTTCCTCAATTCTTGGCACTTCTCCTGCACTTTTTGTTACTTAGCCATCAGCTCTACTCTCCAGACGGGTAGGCTTGTTGAGCCTCCATTTCCTTATTCATAGAATGAGAGTAAGAGCCTTCTCACAGGATTATTATTTTTTTAAGATTTTATTTATTTATTTGAAAGAGAGGAAGAGCATGGAGAAAGAAGCAGACTCCCCACTGAGCAGAAAGCCTGATGCGGGGCTCGATCTTAGGACCCCTGAGATCATGAACAGAGCTGAAGGCAGACCTTCCACTGGCTGATGCCACCTGGGTGCCACCCAGGCACCCCTCACAAGTTTATTTTAAGGAGCAAATAAAGCACAGCAGGGGGACGTATGCTACACAAAGTGTGGCACATATTAAAAGCTCAGCAAACGTTAGTTCATTTTTTTGTCTCAATCAGGTTGAATCTGGAGGTCCTTAGGAACCACAGTTTCCTGGGTTTTTCTGACCAGGTCCTGGCTGCTGAGGCTACACCCTGTGGTCCCCGCACGTTCTGCCGACGTGCTTCGCCAAACTGCTACGGTTAATTGCAACTATTTGCAGCCCACAGTGGAGCTTTTTCTTTTTCCCTTGCTTTGTTTGGCAGCAGGTGGTTCTCATTATCATGCAGGGAGGTGGTGGGATGGAGGCCCCGTCACGTGCCATGTGATTCTTGAGCCACTTGTCTTGTGCCCAGGGACTGTGGGTGAACTCTACTGGTTGCACAATTCGGACTCTTCTCTGGTTAACCTTTAGTCTTATGAGGTGTGGTCTGGGGATAAGGAAAAGCCATGGATTTTGTAATCAAAGCCAGGATTCCCAGGGTCCCAACTCCATCTTATTGACAACCTTGATCAAGTTGCTTATTCTCTCTACACTTCCGTAATCTCATCTGTGGGCTGAGGGATTCATTCTACTCAGGTCATAGGACCCTTGTGAGGCATGCTATGATGACACACAGTAGGGCATGGTGTAGGCAGTAGAGTTCTCTTTCCCCCCTCGTGTGAACAATTCAATGATTCTAGTGCAGAGAGGCAGCTCTCAAGACATCATCTTGTTTATCCCAGTTGTGTGTCCCTCTTGCATCATGTGTGGACACATCATTGCATGGTCTCATTGGGTTCTCTGGAGAGCCTCTGAGAGAATTTTCATTCCATGATGAAGGTGAAGAAAATGGGACAGAGAGCTGTGGTAGTATTTTCAATGTCAGGCAGCCAATGGTGGCAGAACTGGGAGTCCTTTTCCAGCCTGTCTCTAAACTCATGCCGTCATTCTATTGTCTTCCCAGTCCACAGCTGTGTCATGAGGAAGGCAAAGGGCTGATGGGGATGATTGTGTTTCTCTGCCGGAGGCATTTGTGTTCATTCCACCCCTAACATCACAGGGGAATGAAAGAGGAGCTAGGGACTCAGAGAGAGTAATGGGAAAACACCAGGGTAAGGCCACTCTGCACTTTTTAGCCATGCATTCTTTACAAGGCTCAGTGATTAGGGCAAGCTATTTGCCAGAAGGAGTTAGCACTCAGGCAGCAGCCTGGGCAACTAGAACTGGACAAACTGACTTCATACAAATAAAATGACCCAGTAGAAACAGTAATCAGGAAGTAGAGACTCATGTCTTCCCTGCTAGGGGAAGTTCTCTCGGCCCTCTTGTCTGTCCTAGTTAGATGCCCAGTTGTTTTCCTCGGTCCTGGCACCACCCCATCACCCAGAGCAAACTATGATGATCAAAACTTTCAGTTCCTACTGCTGATTCACCTGTGTCTCCTGAATCAGCAGAACTGGAGGATATGCACTCCCCAGAGAACCCTGCCTCCAGCTCGCTCCTGGAGAGCTAGTGACGATATCATAGCCTATATTTAAAGCACGAGCTCCAACAGCTCTACTCGCGGATTCTATACATAGAACCTTCTGTCCAGTTTCTCCTTGGTAAGTGCATATCTTCTATGACACACCCCACAGACACAGTGCAATGGTCTGGGCTCAATGAGGGGGTGGTGCTGGACCCCCCCCCCTCCACAAACCACTTCTCTTTGGATAAAGACATAGAGATGATCTTCATGAACCAGGAGTTTAGAGCAGGCAGCAGTTTCAGCCATGGAGTGGGAAACACTCCTTATCACCGTGGTCTGTTTGCTGGTGATTGCTTTCAGAGTGTTTATGATGATGGGTATCCCAGGCAATATCAATAATATGGACCTGTCTCATTTACAGAGCATTTCATCTTGTTCAAACACGTCACACATAGGGATCGATTTATCCCCATTTTCCAGATACAAAAACTGAGAGGCAGGGTGAAAGCTTCACAGCAAGCTCACTGCAAGACGAAACACAATGATCGGTCTTCATTCATTTCTTCATTAACAAGGGTCTACCTACTGCGATTCTAATTGCTGGGGATGCAACACTAAGCAAAATATACAAAACTTCCTTTTCTGCAGCAAAGTTGAGCGAGACAGTCATTGAACATAATTAAAAGTAAGTGACACTTCTGTGCAGTGAGGGGAGCCAGCAGGGAGTGGGGATGGGGGTCAGGGAGAGGGTGGCCTCTGTAGCCCCATGAACGTAAGCAAAGCCTGAGGACTTGGAAGAGGCGAGGGAGTTCCTGCTAAAGCTCTGGATTTTTCCGGTTTGCTTTCCCACCCGGAGCCACAAGGTGTGCCCAGGAGCCCTGTGGGAGCACATGAATGGGTGGTTTGTTAGAGCTGAGACTTTCTTGGCTCGCCCCAGCCAGCAGTCGGTGTCACCTTGCCCGAGGGCTGCTTCTGAATGGCAGAAGAACAGAGGACACAGAGGCCAAGCCGAGCCCAGGCGCCATCCTTCCTCGTCATCGGGGATGTGATCCAAGGCCTCGGGAAACCAAAGGATGTCTGCGTCACCAGGAGAAAAACGTAATGAGAACAGGGAATGGAAACAGTGGGGGTGAGGTTTTAATGAGCAGAAGGGAAAAGGAGGGTAGTGGGGCTGCCCTTTTTCATTATGAGTCACCAACCAGAGTGGGGAGCAGCCTCCGCTGTACGTACACCGCCCCTCACTCCTGGACCCACTCCTTCAGCGACAGAGGTGGGCTGTACGCTTTTCCCCTTTCACCCACTCTCCTCCTGGGTGCCTGATTCTTTTCTTTCTCTTGACACCCACATGCTCAGATTTCACAATCCTCCTGGGCACTCTTGGATCCATCAGTCCAAATTGGGGTTTGGTCCTTCCTTGTCTGCTTTTGGTCTCCACTTCCCTCTCCACATGCCCAATCCCCTCTTTCCTGCTCGCCTTTCCCATGCTGGGGCCAGGCCCGTGGCCTGTCACCCATTTATCAATGCATTCCAACTGTAACTCAGGTATTGATCTGTGTTTGTTGTTGTTTTTTTCCCGTAAACTCGGGCTGTAAAGGTTTCATTAGCCTGCCTCACAGTCATTACATCAAGTAATAGGAAACATCCATCTTCCTTGGGCTTCACTTCTGTACCCAACGGAGATCGGTTTAAAGAGTGTTAATCAAGCTATGAAAATCATTGGCAGCTCATTCCTTTATGATGAAAAAGCTGGTTTGCAGCCTCACTGGGTAGCAGAGGCCTGACACCTTTAGATACCTACAGCAATTATGGGCTATGTGGTTTCCTGCTTAGGGACACTATTCTTTGCCTAATGCCTGTATGCAAATCTCATTCCTTGGGATTCTCCAGAGTCAAAGGCAGTAATAACAAGGCATGGGCAAGGCTAGGCTACTCTGCAGATCCCTGAGCAGAAGGGGGGTTGGGGGGGGGGGGTTGTTGGTCACTGCCATGGATGCCTGCCAAGGCCAGACCTATACAGAGGTGGGAAAGGAGTCTACAGAAATGGTGTCTTGTCTAGGTTGGAGCCCAAATATCACTGACTTGCCCACTTAAACCAGTTCCTTCCACCCAGCCTTCCAGACAGCGCTCAGGTCTTCAAAGATCATTCTGGCTTCTCTGTAGTTAGTGCAGAAGGTACAGAGGGAACAGAGACACTGACACCAGCTAAGAGGAAATTGCAGCATCCCAGGTCAGTGGTTGTGGTGGCCAGGGCCAGGGTAGTCAGAGGAGGGATGCTGGGAAGAGCTGGGGAATGTGCTAGATAACTTAGAGACATATATTTAATCCCACTGTAAGTCTGTGAGGCAAGTATTATAAACCCATTTTCCAGATGAAAAGACTGAGGTGCAAAGAGTTTGAGACTTATCCCTGCTCACAGCTATCTAATGTTTTTCCCTCTAGCTTAAAACTAGAGCAATCTTTTCTCTACAGCCATGATGGGATCAGTTGTTTGATAGGAAGGGCTGGACAGAGCTGATGAAGGAAATAGGAGTAAATGTCTACTATAAACAGTGCTTCAAATCTAAATCTATTACCTATCCTCCTCCAACACACTGATCTGCTCCTTGCACATATATTTCCTGTGTTCTTCCCTGTCTGGCTTAAGCTTTATTGTTTATTTCTCAAGTCTTTGAAAAACCTCAAACAGCAAAGAAAAGAGCTTCTATCCCCAGGGAAAGGGGGAACCTGAAATACAGCAAGCATGAAAGTTTCTGGAAGTCACCTGTTTTATCTTAAAAAATGCATATGAATGTTGTATTCTGCTTCACAATGCGTCTACGTTTATGTTAATGTTTAAAACTATGTTGTAAATTGTAGTCGTTCATAACTTCTTAAAAGCCAAAGGATTTTTAAAAGTTTACCTTCTTAAATCATCTTCCATAATATTATAAGTACTTTGTACTGTTACTTCCTATGTACCAGGCATGGTTCAGAATGTGTTATTTGAATGACCTAATGGTGAGGTTTCATTATCTCCATCTGCAGATGAGGAACCGGTTGCTCAGAGAAGGAAATATATTTGCCCAAGGACACACAGTTAGTAGGTGGCAGAGTCAGGACTAGGATCTAGATATATCTGTCCCAGCACCTGGGCATGAGGCCACCTGCCATATATCTGTAGAGATGGGGAACCCAGCTTGGAAAGCAGATCTAGATGGTGTCTGAAAGTTTATGCAGAAAAATAACATCACTCATGGTTCAGGTGGGCGGGACTTTACAAAGCACACTCTCCTGAGAAAGAAGCTAATGTGATTCTGGGACCGGCCTCTGGAGGGCGGTAGCTGGCAGGTCAGCAGTCTTGCCCAAGGGTATCTTTAAGGCTCAGATTGGTCTAAGGGCAGTAGAGGGCCACAGGGTCTGGGATTTCTGGAAAGAGTTCTGACTGTCCACTCATAGTGGGGTCCAATTCAGGTCTGAAGAACTGAGGTCTGTTTTCAGCCTTTGCTGGAGGGGTTGATCAGAAAAAGCAGGTGCAAAGATTAATTAAACAGATCATGTCTCAAAAAAGAATATGAGCTCCAAGAGGGAAGCCAGTGAAATGAGGGTCCAGGCTTAACAGTGTGCAGGGCTTGAGAGGACAAGGGAGCAGAGGCTGCAGCTTCGTTGGATCAGAGAGCTACCAGCCCATCCCCCGCCCCTCAGTGAGTTTCTGCAGACTCCACCAGCAGGCAGGTGTGGCCTCTGTTCTCCTGTCTTCTCTGGCCCAGTATGGCTTGGGGGGGTCGAGGGGGGTGGCTCTAAGGTTAAGAAGTATGCGGGCTCCATTTGTGAGATACTGAGAAAGACAGCAGAGAAGAGGTCTACACAGCATTTCTTTTAATGGGTCACCTGTTCAAATCCTAGTTGCTGTGGCCCAGCCCCCCTGCAATTCTAATTTAAATTACAGTATGCTACTATGGCAGTTTGACTCTTTCTATTTTTGACAAAGGGAAACAACTAGGCTAGTCTCCAAATAACAGTGTTAAAACCTTTTTTTTTTTCTTTTAAATGTAAACAATCAAGCCCAAAACCTACAAGGCAGTTTGGCTACCTTCTTTTTCTCCAAAAGTTCTGCACTCTATTTATGGGGTAAGACAGAATCTGGACACAAAATGGAGGGGATCGTGTTTGAGGGGTCTCCCTTTTTCTGATAGAGCTCTTGACATTTTGCCATTCCTTATTTCCTGCTAACTCTAGCCAGGGGAAAATCCAGCTTGGGTCATTTTCACTCAATGTAACATGAGGTCAAGATTCAGGCAAAGAGAGGAATGAGTTCATTTGCAACCTCAGGGCTAGAAGCACAGGCCCATTGCAAACCCCAAACCAGTTAAAAGACAGGAAGCAAAGACTAAGGGTAAATTGTCAATAACCATCTTGGGAAAAAGGTTAATCTGGAGCTTCGGGGAACTTCTGTGAGGGCTGAGATCATTCAGAACCTGTTCAATATGTTAAAAGGCAGTCATTTCCCAGGGACATGGGGCACCTAGTTCCAGAAGGGATGGAGGAAGTGTTAGAGAAAGAGAAATTTCTATCATATCACACATTAACTATTTGTTGATTAATATTTTTTTAAGATATTATTTATTTATTTGACAGAGATCACAAGTAGGCAGAGAGAGAGAGAGGAGGAGGAAGCAGGCTCCCTGCTGAGCAGAGAATCTAATGCGGGGCTTGATCCCAGGACCCTGAGATCATGACCCAAGCCGAAGACAGAGGCTTAACCCACTGAGCCACCCAGGCGCCCCTGATTAACGTTTATTGAGTTCAGCTCTATACCGCACACTGTGCTACATGCTTTATATGCATTTCATGTGATTTAACCTCTCAAAAGCATTGTGAAGAAAGAACTGGATATTTTTCCGCTTTACAGATGAAGAAAGTATGACTCAGAAGTGAATTGCCTAGGATGTGCTAGAATTGGGACTTCAACTCAGGTATGCATAACTACAAATCCTTTAGTCTAAACATTACATTTTATTGTCTCTTTATACTACTTGTAATAACTTTGCTGTTGTTTTCTGGAGTTGAGTTAAACCTTAGATTATTTCAAATTTCATATATAAACAGTTTGGGTTTCCTACCTGATTATGAGTTCTATTAGGAAGAGACAGTTTTATGCTTCTCTAATATTACCCCAAATGAAAAAATACTCTAAATATAATAATTTGCCTTTTCATAGTATTTTATAACTTTCAAAACATTTATGCATATGTATATTTCCTCACTGCACTCCTATGAGAAAAATAGGACATTATTATCTCTAATTCACAGGTAAGAAAGCAGAAGCATAAGGATTTTTTGCAATGTGTCTCAGTTAGCAAATGGAAGAACATGACCTGACTTCCTTGTTCGCTGTACTTCTAGTACAATGCCCTTTTGTGTCAGGCACTGTTAGCTGCCTTCCTAAAAGCCAGTTCTCCTTGCTAAAAGGCAGAACCTCACTTCATATATGTTTAGGAATCAGAAGGGATCCTTTGATTTTAGGAAACATGAGCTCAGGCTCTAATCCAAGAGTGGGCATTAATCCCATTTTAGTTAAAGAGATGTGAACAAGGAGTGTTTTCCTCCCTGAAAAGAGAAATACCCTGTGCTATTCCATGTTTCCTAACTGGAATGCAGGTCCTGATTCTTGCCATGCTGCAGCCATCTTATGACCATGAGGAGATAAACAGAATTGCAGACATGCTGACTTGAGCCCTAACATCTTTCAGCTGCTGAACCAACATGAGCCACTGCCTACAACAGCATCTTTGTTATAGTAAAGCATAAAATTAACTTCCGTTACTTGTAATGCAAAGAGTTTCTACTGATTTCATTTTCTACTGCACCAATGAAATGACACTTAGCTGATGTGCCTTTGGAAAAGATAGTCTATAAACATGATTTGTATGGCATGGCCAGCAAAAACATTCACTGTATGAATGCAAGTATCATTGTTATTGTTACATTTTATTTTAAACATTTACAGATATGATTTTGTGTTTCCACTTGGATTCTTAGAACCCAGTTCCCCACAATGGAGAGGGAACATACTTTACTGAGAGTAAAGGCTGCTCTGATCAATTGTCACTGAGCCAGGTGCTGGGCCTGTGATTTGAACTTCTATTATAGGCAAGTCTACTCTGCCTCAGTTTTTCTTTCTGTTCGCTAGCATTATAATGTCTACTCTCACAGCTCAGGGTTTAGTGTGAAGACAAAATGGAGATCGGAAAGGAAATTACAGGAGCAATGGGGAGGGACATTCAACACTTATTAAGATGATTATTATGGCCTTGATTGTGTTTGGCATTTTACCTGTGAAATCTCATTAACTGGTGACTTATAAGGTAAACATCTTCTCTCAACACTGAGGGACATGTTGGGGGTATGGTGGGGTAAACTGAGATGTGCTGACTCATCTCACATCCACTAGAGATTTGAGTGAGCTACCTGGGCCTGGAACCCTTCTTTGTCACTTTGAAGAGCTTCAGGATATAAAGCAGTCTGGAAGGGCCTCTCTTAGGCCAGGGCACTAGGTCACAAGGAACAAAGTCAATAGAATTAATTTCTTAGATAGACTAAGTGGGAGTCTTTTCATCCTTACAGTAATGGGGTATTGAATTATAGGTATACAAGGAATTTTGAAAGAAAGTGAGCTCTGTCCCCAACTCTGTACAGTCATCAGTCAGACAATGATGTTTGGCCAGGGGAAGTTGCAGAATTCACCAGGCACAAGGAGGGAAAGGATTGCTCAAAACATAGAGAGAAGAGAAGGAAATCAGAGAAAACAGTATCAATACAGAAGAGTCTTCAGAAATCTGGGAGTAAGGGAAGGGACTCAGTCAGAGTCCCCACACCCAACCTCCCACTCGCCCACTTCCCAGATTCCATGTGGCTTTGAATCAATTCTGGAACCACTGAGAGATGAGTGTTTAAGCCTTTCTCAGGGACTACTACAGATTTGATTCATAAGTGAGTAAGACTCAGTCCCTGCCCTCAAGGTGCTCAGTGTCTGTATGGAAGCTTAAAGATGTAAAACCATAAATAACAAATGTGGCAAGCATGGCATCGACCTTATGACTTGTAACTGGACTCTCTGGGCTTTGCTTACTTCTTTAATTTAATCAGTAAGGTCTTGCTAAAAGACCGAGATATAGTTTGTTTTGAAACAGTGTTGGAAACCTAGGGCTCTTCAAACAGGCATACTATACTGAAATTTAGATAATGTATATAAAGCAGTTAATGTAGGGGCGCCTGGGTGGCTCAGTGGGTTAAAGCCTCTGCTTTCAGCTCAGGTCATGGTCTCAGGGTCCTGGGATCGAGCCCCGCATCAGGCTCTCTGCTCAGCGGGGAGACTGCTTCCCTTCCTCTCTCTCTCTGCCTGCCTTTCTGCCTACTTGTGATTTCTGTCAAATAAATAAATAAATAAAATCTTAAAAAAAAAAAAGCAGTTAATGTATTGCCCATTACACAGTAAGAAGGAAATGGGTGTTAAAAAGTTCAGGCTCCAGAGCCAAGATGCCTGAGTTCAATCCTGCCTTCTCCATGTACTAGCTGTGTGACCATGGTCAAGTTATTGGACCTCTCTGTGACTTGATTTCCTCATTTTAAAATGCAACAATAATAGAATCTACCTCCTGAGTTGTACAGAGACAAATGAGTTAACGCATGTGATGTTCTTAATTATGCCTGGCACATCGTAAGTGATCAGTAAATT
The DNA here is from genome assembly GCA_004024625.1 of Mellivora capensis. Taxonomy (NCBI): domain Eukaryota; kingdom Metazoa; phylum Chordata; class Mammalia; order Carnivora; family Mustelidae; genus Mellivora; species Mellivora capensis. Next base: position 44,742 of record PISX010005689.1, on the reverse strand, counting down.
TTAGGCAAATAATAGGAATTTCTCCTCACATGAAAGGTAGCAATAGCAGCGATAAGTAAGCATTAAGTTGGGTTTGGAAAAACAGAGGCACATGCAACTGGCCCGTGATTGATTATCCACTGGGAAGACCCAGAAAATGAACACAGAATGTGGGAATACTACATCATTAATGGGAATGGCCATGATTTGATGAAGGCTTGAACAACTCTCAAATTCTCAATTCTTCTCAGATTTACGTCTGGCCAGGATAGACCACTGTGCTCCCAAGAAACTGCAGAAAAAAAGAAAACAACAACAAAGAAAGAAAACCATTGTGGGGAGTATAATTTACTGAATCTCTCCAACCTCAGCATTAAGTTAAGGTGAATTTGGGATAGGGGCAACTACTCTGATGTAATCTGAAGTGACTTTTCTGTTTGATATAAAGCCATAGAAAATGCACAGGGACAGTTTAAAGAACAAGCAAGGTGAGTGAGCTGCATTAAAATGGGAATGAAAAATAACCCAGAAAATGCTATTTATTGTAAAAATTGCCGGCATGCTTAGAGCTGCTTTGATCATCTTTGCCTCAAAGAAAGCAGAGCCAACAAAGTGAAGTTTCAGAAAAGGGCAGCAAAATGATCAGAGGCATAATGGGTGAAAGGAGGTCTTTATCCCTAGAAGGAAAGAAACAATTGGGGAAAAAAAATTCTTTGGCTTAATAGAGATCTATTGGATAATGAATGGTGAGTAGCGGCCATTCAGGTGCTGCCCTCTCCCCTGTCCCAAATCACAAAAAACGAGAAGGAATTTGAAAGGACTGAAAATAGATAAATGGCCATCATATGTTTAAAGACTCAACTGGGGGAACTGGCAGCCTCGGGGCATTTTTGAAGCAAACAATAGAGTGACTTTCTACAAAGATCAAAAGTTCTGCTCTAGCCCAATAGCAGCTCATCATCCAGGGGTGTTTGCTGAAAAACAGAGGGGCAATGCCCTGCACCAGACCCTCTGCAATACAGAGAGCCCTTCCCTGTGGCTGTTCACAAGGACCATTCCTTGAAACGGAGGCAGCGGGGCCGGGGCGGGCGGGGGGCGGGGGGGCGGCGGGGGAGAAGAAAGACAGAATTTATTTCCCCCTTGGAATTCAGAAAATGCAATGGAATGAAGTTGAGAAGACACTTTCAGGTTTTAGATTATGTGAAACAAGTTTTCCCATCCTCCAGGATCCCCACACCCCCTTCTCAAGGAAGAAAGAATTCCACTGGGGCCCTAGCCAATCAAAGTTGATCCAGGACCAGCTGTAGCACTCCCCCAGGGAGCTTATTAAAAATGCAGAATGCTAGCCCCATCCCAGACCCCAGAATCAGAATTTGCATTGTGACAAAATTCACTGGTGATTTGCAGGCACATCAAAGCTTGAGGGTTTACTATAGTCTCCGGACATTCAAAGAAAAGATTAGGTGTGCCTCAACCCCAGCTGTGCCATTCACTCACCATGGGAACAGCCAACCGTTATCTTATCTCTGTGAGCTACAATATCTTCATCCCAAAACTGGGAACTAAATTCCTGAGTGTTAAATTAGATAATGCATTTAAAGCATTAGGAAATAGATCTGACACATAATAAGAAGAATTCAAAAAGCATTAGTGAATATGTAGGTTACTCTTGATGTTTGTAATCATCCAACACCAAGAAATGGGAAGACGGCTGCAAGAATGAGCCTGTGTTAGAAGAATGGAAAAATTGGGGGCACCTGGGTGGCACAGCCTGTTAAGCTTCGAACGCTTGCTTTCGGCTCATATCATAATCTCAGGGTCCTGGAATAGAGCCCTGATTCAGGATCCATGCTCAGCAGGGAGTCTGCTTGTCCCCCTGCCCCTCTGCCTCTTCCTCTGCTCACAAATGCCCATGCATTATCTCAAATAAATAAAATCTTAAAAAAAAAAAAAGAATGGGAAAATAAAAACTGTACAAGCATTAAGATCAAGAGACAAGGATACTAACTCAACATCCCAACTGTGAGTGAGATGCATACAAGAGCAGGGGACAGCAAAAACCGGACAGTGTTCCAGAGTATGTAAACGGCTTTATGTAAGTAAGGCTAGCTGTGAACAGACTTGAGACACAGGTAAATGGGTTACAAGTTCATCAAGAAAGACAACACATGGCTCTCCTTTGTCTATTGTATGTGTTCTTTTCTCGGTCATTTATCAAACATTTTGGTATTATTTGCTTTGTTCCTGAAAGTTGTTAAGATAAATTAATTGCTCTATATATCCTAAATAATTATTATTTTACTTTTTAACCACCACCACAACAAAATACTGCATGATAATCACCTAGGATTTTCAAATTCAAAGCAAGATTCAACCTGAGATTGAAATTATTCTTGTAACAGTTACACAGTCCCAATATTATCAGAGGAAATAACTTGGTGATGATAGTAAAATAATAGATTTTCATCAGCCTCAAATGACCAAAATAGTGGTAAGAAGGCATCACAGTCGGGGCGCCTGGGTGGCTCAGTGGGTTAAAGCCTCTGCCTTTGGCTCAGGTCATGATTCCAGGGTGCTGGGATTGAGCCCCACATCGGGCTCTCTGCTCAGCAGGGAGCCTGCTTCCTCCTCTCTCTGTGTCTGCCTCTCTGCCTACTTTTGATCTCCGTCTGTCAAATAAATAAATAAATAAAATCTTAAAAAAAAAAAAAAAAAGAAGGCATCACAGTCATAGAAATGATACAGGCTGCACCTAGAGTTCAGGTTAAGTAGAATTCTGGGAGAAGATGAAACTTGAATTTGGAGGTAGGCTCATCAAGTGACTTGAGGCCAGTCTATTGGACCTGTGTCCACAGTCTGAACTAGGTAGCTGATATCCTATCTATGATGGAGTCACTGTAATCACTTAGCTCATGCTCTCATCATTTAGATACCCTCTGGAGTGGATACTCCCTCCCATCGTTATCCTTCACCTAATTAATAGCATGAGTAATAAACAGCCACCTGTTATTCACAGACAGGTGTATACCCTTGTCAAAGGTCTTGGCTAAATCATCTGGATTGTCTCTAATAACAGTGTTAATGACCCTCTGCATTAGCTTCAGGTTGTAAAATATCTTTCCTTGATGTTTGTTCAATATTTTCATAAGAATTAGAAATATCTATTACAGACTCTAAGATACTAAAGGGCTCCTGGAACACGATGCTATAATTCACAGTGGGGACTCAGCTAAAACCATACTACTTGGACGCCTGCTTTATCACTGACCAGAAAAAAACAAACGCAGTCCTGAAACTGTCTAGAATTTTTCTCCCAAGGAATATATACACACCCATAACTGGAAATCATGGATTTCTAAGTAGATTTGTGTGGTTCACTAACTTCCTAAACAGAATAGTCACGTGTGTAGGTGAGTTTTGTAGCCAAACTGCCTACTCTGATACTGAACTGTATATTCTATAAATATGTAAATATGCAGGAGAACAATTATAAATATTATAAGAATAATTTAACTGATCAGTAATGTGGATTAACCAATGGGAAACATTAAAAGTAGCCAGGAGCATATCCAGGGAGTATTAAAGAAGAAATAAAGGTCATTTCTTTTTTTTTTTTTTTAAAGATTTTATTTATTTATTTGACAGACCGAGATCACAAGTAGGCAGAGAGGCAGGCAGAGAGAGAGAGGAGGAAGCAGGCTCCCTGCTGAGCAGAGAGCCCAATGCGGGGCTCCATCCCATGACCTGAGCCAAAGCAGAGGCTTTAACCCACTGAGCCACCCAGGTACCCCAGTCATTTCTTTTATAAAAGAATGTGTTCCCTATTAATAAGCTTAGTGGCCCTGAGGTTATGAGGGATCCAGAAAAATGAGCAGAAAGGATACCCCCTAGAGAAAATGAACAAATGTCTTCTGCTTGTTCATTCAAAATCTTTTTGAACTTAAGTCATATTTGGACAGTTTAGAAGGCAGAAATTTCGAGTTCTAGTTCTTGTTTTCATTTGGTCCAAATTTCTCATTATATCAATTAATGCCATTTTAAATAGCTGTCAAATCTATGTTATTGTATGAAATTTGCACATTCTCTAGCCTATGGACTGGAAGCTAGGCTTGATGTCCTTCCCCTCCTCTAGCCCAGATGTTTCAACCCACATTCTATATTTTTAAACTGTCTACCATAAGTCTACACTGGGATTATCTTCTATCACCCAATGTTATCTAATGTAAAATAGAATTCATAATATGCTCTTCCTCCTCCCCATGTGTCTACGTTCCAAATATCTCAGGACAACTCTGTTATCAGATGTCAGATGCTACACGAAGTCTAGAAACTTTTTTGCAATTTATGATCCATCCTTCTCCTATTTTCTTGAATCTAACTTATTACTTGGAAATAATTATTTTTATGAATTCTCCATCACAGTTACTCTCCACACCCCCCATTCCCAACATTCATTCACTTTATCACTCGTTTAATAAATACTTTGTGGGCATCTATGATGTTCTAGGTCTCAGTCAGCACCTTTGAAGGGCAGGACCCTATGAATGGGAGTCAGAAAGTATCTTTGTAGTTTGAAACCTTGTCTTTTTGTTTTAGCTCCTTCTCTGATTGAATTGATGTGACCTATTTCTATTCCAGTTGGCTGCCACAGAGTAAAGTGAACTACTCTGCAAAAAGATAACATCATCCAGAGTCTAATTCTTCATACTCAATGTCTAGAATTTTTTAAAATTACTACACATATTAAAAGACGCAAGCAAAAGTAAAAGAGATGGTAGAAAACAATCACAGGTGACACAGACTTGGGTTTACAGAGATGGACTTTAAATAACTATAGTTAATATGTTCAAGAAAATGGATGATAGGATAGAGAATTTCACCAGAAAATGCAACATATGTAAACATGTCAAACAGAAATTCTTGAACTGGAAAAAAAAACCCCTGAAATGATAAATCCCACAGATGGACTTCACAGCAGATTGGCTCTAACTTTATGAGGCCAACATAACTTTTTACGGAATATGACAAAAACATTGTAGAAAAAATGAAAAGCGCAAGCCATTTTTTTCAAAATCACAGTTTCAAAAATTCAAAACAAAATAATATAATTCAGCACATATGTATATTAATTAAAAAATATTATTTCATTAGATGCAGAATATTTGATGACATTCAACAATTTTTAATGTAAAATTTAAGGAACTCATTAAAATAGAAATGACATTTCTTAATTTTATAATTATTATATTATATTATATATTATATATATTATATATATTATATATATTATTATATATAAATTATTATCAACAACAAAACTATAGCAGTAATATTTAGTGGAATTTTGAAGACTTTCCTTTGAGACTAAGAACAATAACTACTATTACTATCTTTATGCTACACAATAGTGGACATAATATCCTATGCAAAAAGGCAAAAAAAAAAAAAGGATTATCATGATTAGAAAGAAAGAAATAAGGCCATCATTATTCACATTATTCAACTGTTGATGGCATGATTATGGCCTAGAAAAATTTATTTTTCAGTTCCCACACTTTCTGAGCCTAGAAAATTTTAAATAATTTAGTAAGGTTCCTGGATATAATTAGAGTTTTATAATTATATAAAAATCAATTATATTTCTATCCACTACAAACAATGAGATTATGAAACTTACAAAACCAATCTTGTTTACAACTTTATATACCATCAAACATGAAGGAATAAACTTAACCAAACAGGTAGAACATGCATACACAGAAAACTACAAATTACTACTGAGAAAATTTAAAGAAATCCTAAATAAAGAAATATAAACATGTTTATAGACCAGTAATTCAATAATTAAAAATTATGAAATACTAATTCTTCTCTTATACATACATAGATTCCAGGCAATCTGTATCAATATCCCAACAGTATCTTTTGGTGGAAAATGACCAATTAAAACCAAAATGATCAAAATAAAAAGGACTAAAAGTAACCAAGGCTATCTGGAAGAATAAGAAAAAAATTTGGAAAACTTGACTTGACTTCTAATAAAACTTGACTCATTGTAATATAACTTCCTTAAAAAACTACGCTAATTGAGAAAGTATAGTATTATGCAGTAACAGGATAAGAAACCCAGAAAGAAATCCACTAAAGTCGTTTGGTTTATGACAAAGGTAATACTCTGGTGGATGAAGAAAAGACAAGCTATTCAAAAAATGATATTGAATAAATTTAATATTGATGTTGGAAAAATAAAACTTTATCAACTTTTTCACACTGTATACAAAAGCAAATTCCAAATTGATTTTAGTTCCTAATATAAGAGAAAAACAAGACTGCTAAAGGTTAGAAAGAACACTATTTACACTATTAAATTGATTTAGAGTGATTTTTGACAAGGACATAACAATATCAATCAAAAGAAAATGATTGATTAAAATAGACTTTGTTAAAACTAAAAATTTGTTTTCACAATTATGAAAGTAAAAATCTCAAGTCTTAGAATGGAAGGAGATATTTGCAATACATCTAACTGACAAAGGAGTGGACTCATATCCAGAATACATAAGTAATAGTTTTAAATCAATAAGAGGAAAACAAACACAAAATGTCATGTAAAAATGGGCAAAAGATTTGAACAGGCATTTTACAAGATGTTGTATATAAATGGCCAACCATCACATAAAAAATATTCAATTTTATTAGCCATCAGGAAAACATGAATTTTAGAATACTGAAATATTACCACATTGCTTACATTGAAATGACAGATAATGCAAGGGTTGTTGAAGGAATAGAGCAACTAGAACTGGCATTCAGGACTTGTGGGAGTATAAGTTGGTATAACACTTTTTGGAAAATTGTTTTGCAGTATTTCCTGAAGGTGAATATGTGACCGAGAAATTCCACTCCTAAGTAAATCCCCAGTAGAAATCCCCAGTAGAAATGTGTACGTATGGGGCGCCTAGGTGGCTCAGTTGGTTAAGTGGCTGCCTTCAGCTCAGGTCATGATCTCAGGCTCCTGGAATAATCCCCATGTCGGGCTCCCTGCTCAGCAGGGAGCCTGTTTCTCCCTCTCCCTCTGTGATCTCTCTCCCTCTTTCTCGCTTTCAAAAAAGTAAATATTCTTTTTTAATGTGTACATATATGCAACAAAGGTACGCATGATAGTTTTCATGGCAACACCATTGACAGTAGACACACTGCAAATAACTCAAACATCTACTAACACTACAATATTTAAATTATGATAGGTCCATGGAATGGAATCCTACACAACAATGATAAACTGTTGCTATATGCAAACAATTGAGCACTAGAAAGCAGATACAAAAGTGGGCACGACATATAAATCCATTTCTGTTGACTGCGCAAAACAAACTGATGGCAGTAAAAGGACAAAGGTCACTTCTGGAGATCAGCTTGGTAAATAGGAGGGGTTTGAGGAGAGTTTTGTGGTGTTGGTAATATCCTATTCCCCACCCCCCAGGTGGCGATTTAATGGAAGTTTTGACTTTATAAAAGTTAATTTATGTGTATACTTTTTATTTGAGCACTTTTCTTGATAGTTATACTTGAATTTCAGAATTCCTTAAAAGATGACTTTTAAAAAGAAAAAAATAATTGACAGCGTCTATCTACAATGTTAACAAGTTAAATAAACTGAAGACAGTAAGTGAATATCATATTTTTTAAAATGGATGTTATTGACAATCTTGACAAGAACAATTTTCGTTTCCTCATATTAACTACAACAATCTTCAACTTCTGTATTTAATTGCAGTAACCTTAGAGCTCCTCCTGACTTGAATATTTCCCTGATTTTAATTCACCAAGAATTTTTATGCTAGACAATCCTCATTAAAGACTTCTTTGCATCATGTGATTTCCTTAGGAATGTAATGGTTTTCTATTTTCAACCTTACCATGTCCACATTCCTCTTAACATTAAGATTCCTCCATCGCTTACTTCTCTCTCCTTGAAAACTTACTTTTGATTACCTGTCATGAGTTTTCCACCTTAGTCTGGCTGATTTCTTTACCAAATCCAGAAAGTTTTATTTTCATTATCATCCACATTTCTTTATGACCTTTATTATTATTCATGCATTTATACCCAACATTAAAGTTCTCTTCTGCCACTGTAAACTACTCCAAAAATACTAGAATGCCTTGCCATCGTAGATGAAGTTTCCAATGTCCATGCCTACTGGAGAAAAGACTTCTACTGCATGGAGATCTTAGAACAGAAGATTTCATGAGAAAGAAGTCAGAAAACTTGAAACTACTCAAATTCAGCCACAGAAAGAGTTAGTTACTTACCAACTCTGAACCTATGATATATATGACAAGGTTAACCAGGGACAATCTTGATCTCAAAAAGGATCCCTGTGAGTACTCCCTTTTTGTTTTTGAAAGTTATGAAGCCTTGAAAATGAAGTTTTGAGGGAAAGATTATGGTATCTTTGGAGGATAATATTATCATCCTCTTGTTCACCCAAGTGCTGAGACCTCTTTGGCTCACTGTTCTCCTCTTCTTTCCTTTATTACTTGTCAAACCTCCATGATTCTAACCTTCTCCCTCTTTTTTAACCCTATTGTCTTTAAGTTGGTTTAGATCCTTACGTCTTGCATATCATTGAAGCAAATTCATAACTGAATCCTCTCTCTTCTATGTATTCTAGGTTCTAGAATACTAGAAGAATCTAAGTGAAAATAGTCCTCCAAAAACTCCATCGGTCCTATATTGCCTACAAAATAATACCAGTAATAGAGCATCCCAGGTCCTATGTAAACAGCACCAGTTCATTCTTCCACCTTTCCCTCCCATGATCGCATTCTAACTGCGGACTTCCCCAAATACCCTACACAAGATTACCTCCCTTACCTTTGCTCATGCTGTCTCTTCCCCTTAAGCTTCCTTAATTACCTCTACACTTACCCATTCCTTTTTATGTCTATGAAACTCCTGGCAAACCCTCAAGGGTTTATTAAAATTCTGTTCTCCAAAACTCTTCTCAGATCTCTATTCCATATTCACTTGACTTTCTTCCTCCTATTTACCCATGAACTCTGATCATGGTTTTATTTAAGCATCTATCATGGTCTGGATTATATCACAGGTACTTACATGTGTTCATCTGCCACTCTAGGAAGTACATCTTTAAAGTGAACAAATGGTGTCTTAATTACCTTCAGCTTCACACTTCTTTCTCCATTATGCTTGATCTGGAAGGTATCAGTTGGTTGTTAATTGGGTTGTCTCTTCATGCAATAGCCATAATCATCATTTTCATATTCTGGGGTATCTGTTACATGGATTACACCATTTGATTTTCAAAACAACCACATAGAATGGTATTATGGTATATAAAAAGTAAACCCATCTAGGAGTCAAATCACCTGGATCTGAGGCTCTATCTCTGCCATTAATTTTGTGTGTGAGAGTCTAACTTCGAGGGGCAAGTCATATCTTGTTTCTGGTTCTTCATGCGTTGAGCATTAAAAAGAAGGGATTGGACTAGCTCAGCATTTCCAAAAGCATGTTCCATGGAGCACCAGTTCTGCCTGATACTCTCTCCAGCAGAAATGACTCTATGGTCAAATAAAGTGGGCAAATATCAAATAATATGTTCCCCTTGCAGACATTTGCACTATACTAGGTTTTCAAATTGCAGGTCATGAACAATTAATAAATAGGACATGAAATTAAATGGGTCGCAATGAATATTTCTCAGAATAAACTGGAATACAAGACACCAGAGGCCATTACATATAGAAATGGTAAATTCTGCTTCATGAAATTCCTGTTTAAGTTGTATAGGACTGTGTGTATGCACACATGTGACATGTGTCTTTTTTATTGAAGGTTTTAGCCAAACATGCTTTAGAAGCACTGTACTATATACTAACATGTAAAAAGTTCTAAATTATCTTGCAGCAAACTGCCTATTTAATTCTTTTTTCCCAGTCTTTCTCAACTTTAAATATTACCCACCCACCTCTACGCACATTCCTGGAAGTCCACACTCCTCCCTCACACTGTGGATGTGGCTTTCCCCTGCTTGACCTGGGCTATGACTCCCCACTCTGTCCCTTCTGGCACAACAGAGTCAATAAACAAAGAGACATCAACTGCTGTAGTAGTCTGGAAGAGAACCTTGGAGTAGAATTGTATACAAATCTTGGAGTGGAATCGCAGTGACACAGATTCATATATTCAAGCATTTGACATAGTTGTCCTTCTATATCTGCCTTGGACTGATGCTCAGAACCTCCTATTTCTCTCTTGCTTCAGCCCCAAAGTGCACAAACCTATTTCTCTTGATTCCCTTGGCACCTGAGAAGTGCAGTTTATCTTTTCTATGGCAAAAGCCCACCCCCAATCTCAGGTTAAATTGTTTTTCCACTTTGAAATCACTCAGGGCCCAACTCTGTGGTCACTAAGTCTTCACTACAGATTACCCTGAATTAAATTTCCCTCTAGAGCCCAGCCCAGAATAAAGTGTCAAATGAAGTTTCTCTCCAGTAGCACTCTTCTCACCATGCCCTGTGCACCTCTCTACCTTACCCACATTCTATCCTTTATCTCAAACCAGTTATGTGTGCATGAGTGTGCTTTCACAAGTCCACCAGTAGATCTTTAGAGAAGTACACTTTTCCAGATTAATGTCTTCTCAAGTCAAATTTCAGCAAAATCAACTTAGTTTGGTTCAGAGGGATTAAAGAATTTTAGAATGTTAGTTGACAGTTTCTTCTAGAACAGTAATAATTGGAATGTATGACTCAGATCATGTATAATACCCATGTGTTAGTTAAAACAATAAGAGAAGGCTAATATATTTAAGGAAAAAGATGATAAAAGGGTCTGATGTTTTCTTCTGAGACAAACAGCTTCCAGCGATAGGCGTATTAGTCAGAGCTCTCCAAAGAAATAGGGCCAATAGGACGTGTGTGTGTGTGTGTGTGTGTGTACAGAAGAGATATATTTCTTGTGATTATGGAGGTTGAGAAGTCCCAAAATACGTAGTCAGCAAGATGGAGACCCAGGACAGAAAATGGTATAAGCTCCCATGGGAAGGCAGGAAAAAGCCAATGTCCCAGGTCAATAGTCATGCGGGAGGAATTCCTGCTTATTTGCAGAAGGCTCAGTCTTTTGTTCTATTTAGGCCTTAATTGATTGGATGAGGCCCACCCACATTAAGGAGGACAACCTGTTTTACTGGATCTACAGATTTAAATGTTAATCAAACCCCAAAACACCCTTATACAAACAGCCAGAATAAAGTTTGATCAAATGTCCTGGCACCACATAGCCCAGTCATGTTGACATATAAAATTAACTATCACAAAAGGGTTATTGGAACTATCATTGGCTTTTTCACTCAAAACACAGAGGACAAGTAACATGGTCAGGACAGTGGGTGAAGAGGAGCATGTGAAATTAATTGACCAGAGGATAAGCAGTGATGGGAGGACTCTTTGCACCTGAGAGAGATAGAGGCGAGGTCAAAGATGGTAGCCTTCACACTACAACTAATGCTGTTCCTAAAGGGGACAGTTGGCTAGTAGTTGCTATTGTCACTGTGGCTAGGCTGGACAGCACAATCAGAAAAACATATAGCCAAGGATGTGAATAACCACAGAAACGTGTAGGCAGAGTAGAGACTCTTAAAGATCCAGAAACCAAAACCCAAGTTTAGGAGACAAATGACTGAAGGGAGTATTATGGACTACATGTTTGTGTCTCCCCAGGATTCATGTATTGAAACTTTAACCCCCACTGGGATGCTGTTAGGCCTATGAGGCCTTTAGGAGGTAATGATATTTAGATAAGGTCATGAGGATAGAGCCCTCATGATGGGATTAGTGCCATTATAAGAAGAGAAAGAGACCAGAGCTTCTTCTCTCCACTATGTGAGGATACAGGAAGATGACCTATCTGCAAACCAAAAAGTGATCTCTCACCAGACACCAGATCTGTGGGTACCTTGATCTTGGACTTCCCAACCTGTAGAACTGTTAGCTCCCCAGTCTATGACATTTTGTTACAGCAGTGTGAACTCACTAAAACAGGGAGATCCCTCTTTGGAAAATAGGTGAAAATGGCCCACAAAAAAACGTCATGCAGATTAGTATAGCTCGGGTGTTAGGGAAGCTCGGGGAAGCCACAACCAACATGCATCAATGATATACATCGAATATCAAGTATGGCAGATTGAAGCAGTATTACTTCTCCTTCTTAACAAGACAGAAGCAGATGTCTCATATCCGCAGTGCCGTGTCATGTGCAGATGTACACATGCAAAAATACAGAAACAGCTGGGGAAAAAAATTAATAATGCCACAACACTAGCAGCTGTGGCTTTTAAGAGAAAAATGATAAAAAACAATATAAATTGAACTTAAATAAACAGAGAGCAGTATTGTGGTGCACTGGTAGCCAATGTGCTCTAGATTCATGATTATCACATAAGATGATGACCCGCCTGCAGGGATGAATGTGAAGCCTGAGGGGAAGCCTGTGAAGACTGGGACCAACTCTGAGATTTTGCCTGTAGCTGTCTGTAGCTGCAAGGATGTGTTAATCCCTTTGTGAAATGGCATCATTCCTGTGCTATAAATATTTCAATTATTGATATAGGTAGCTTGGTTAACTATTTAATAAACCTCTGTATAATTCAGTCATCATCTTATGTGAGCTTTGTTCAATTCTTTAGCTTCCAAATCTCCCATTATATAATCAATGTATTAATGGGTTACATAGTGTTGGTGCCAAAGTCACCCAGACAATGCTCCCCCACCCTTATAGAAACACTCTTGTAACTCACGGTTCTTGACTTGTGTATCAGTTAGTTTTTGCTGCATAACAAATCACCCCCAAACCATGGCTTTAAACACCAAATGTGTATAATTTTTTTTTTACAAGCTCTGGTGGGTTCCCTAGGTAGTTCTTGTCTGGAATTGTCTGGTTGATCATTGTAATCAGTTAATGGCTCCGCTAGGGCTATACAGACTAGAATGGCTTTCCTTTCTTACTGACTGATGTTGTCTAGGGGAGTTGGGGAGGGGGCAATAAAGATGACTTATTCACTTGTCTCTTCTTACCCAACAGCCTTACCTGGGCTCCTTCACATGGAAGTGATCACAGGACTCATCAGAGCAGTGAAAGAGGAGAGCAAGCCACAAAACACAAGCAATTTTCAAGCCCTTGCTTATGTGACATTTGCTAGAGTCTCACTGACCAACACAAGTTGCCTAGGCAAACCCAGAGTCAGGGCAGGAGAAGATAAAACAATGAAAATTGCTGCTGCCATGTTATAAATAGGACAACACAACTGGGTATTGCCAGCGAGAACTGCTTCTCGATTAGCATAGCTGCTGCTACAATGAACTCAGTTATGGCAGTCTCAACGATCCTTTATATGAATTTGCAGCTATAGATTGTGTGCACCCCATATAACCTGTCATGTCTGATATGTTGTCACTCCTACATGACACAAAGGTAACCACCACAAATGCACAGTAATTCCACACACTTGAGTATAGCCCCATAACCTACAAACGAGGCCCTTTTTCAGCTAGATAATAATGATCACGTGCAAACTTCTATCCAAAGTCTTGCTTTCTGCTTCATGCCCTTTGATGACTCAGGAGAATGTGGGTAATGTACATAAGGTAAGAAAAACTTAATATGCAAAATTCCAAACCCACAGAACAGATAAATTAGGGAGTAGAGAGTGAGTCATCCCATCACAATAGGCTTCTTCACTCTTACATCAAGATTCTTTAAAATAGCCAGCTCCCCAAGGGCCCCTAAAATAAAACTCATCACCAAACTTTACATCTGAATTCCCGGGACAACACCCACAAATTATAATAAGGGATTTCCATATTGATTATTCTATGCTTGCTTGGCTTTTGCTTGACTTAACTTCTGCCTGCCTGAAAGGGTCAGTAAAGACTGCATCCTACTTGAAAAAGTATATGAATCAAACCAGCAATACCATGCCCAGAGGACATCTATAAAGCTCATACCATTACATGATTTCAGACACGTGAGCATTTCATCTCATATTACAGTCTTGTGGAAACTGAACCTACTTCCCTTCCCAGAAGGAGAGAATTGAGTTCAACCATCAGCCTTCATTGGTCAAGGTGGGTGGGGGAGGGGTGGCGTCCATCCGGTAGAGCAAGAGCCAGACTGGAGTGGAAATCCCTGCACTTCCCAGGACACTGTCTCAAGTGTGAAACCCCCCACCCCGCACACACCACCTGCTTCCTCCTCTCCCGCTGGCTCCCAACTTTGCCATGATTAATTTTCTTCTCTTGACTGACACAGCCTTTAAGGAGCAAGCACCGCCATTCCCTTGCTGTGTGTTCAAGCATGGCAGTGCAGGGGGCCTGGAATCCCTTAACAGGAAGAATAGCGGTTCCTGGTCCTCCACCTCACAGCCCCTGCTCCGTGCTGCCCTCTGTTCTGTCCCACGGGGGCCGCTGGGAGCCAGCAGGTTACGTAACATCCTAGAGAAGGCTCCTATTTAAAAACTCTGAGAGGTGACAGCCCAGATGACAAATAGCCTTCGGTCTGTCAAGCGAACATCCCCAAAGCATCTGCATTGCCTGGGCTGCTATTTTCTTCCTTGTAGTTTAGCAGGGCTGCGTTTGACTATTCAGACCCTTCCAGGGGATGGGAGCTGCTGTGTCTCAGCAAGGGGCTGTCAAATTGTCCCACGTTTCCTGCCTAATTCATACAGGGGTATCCATATTTATATTGATCTGGGCACATGAATGGCATACTCATGCTAGGCATCAACTCGGCAGAGAAGATCCAAAGCAACTTTGCACTCACTAAAAATTTCAAGTTACTCACAAAACGCATATATTTAGCCTTGTCACTGATGCGATTTGTTTCCCCACTATAAACAGAAATCACATCCAGGACTGAATATATATGTGAGATAGATAGATACACACACACACACACACACACACACACACACACACACACAGAGTATATAATTATATGTAGTTTCTTTAGTATGTTAAGTTTTTAGAAATTCTGTCCATTGTTCAGTCTGTCAATTTCCTACTGCCGCTCGCCTATAAATTAAATGCTTGTAGCTTCCATTGTCAATATGCCCCCTTAGAGCTCTCTTCTAAGCCCATTACAGATGTAGCTCTAACAAAATGCAAACCATAGAGGGAACAAAATATTACACTGACTGTCCCAAGCAGTCTGTTGCATCACAAATTCACGAGGGCCAAGATGGAATGTGTGTATTTCCCCATTACTGAACTCTCCTATTTTTACTTTTGTGGCAAAAAATGTAAGCTGGGCCATTTAAGGTCATCTGTTTCTTCTGGCTTAAAACTCAGTATCTTCTAGCTAAACACTCACATCCCATGCCCCCCTCTGCCCTCCAGGTCTATGACCCGGGTGTGGAGAGGAGGGAGGGTGGCATGCTCTCTCATCCAGGACTGTCAGAGAAGTTGTTACCTGGTACATTCCCATCCGCCACCCTTGTCAGTTACCTGTGAGGTGCAGCTGGCCTCTTCTGGTCCCTGTCATTTTCCTTTGGTGTCTTCTACGGATATCCCCCGTTCTGGCATCCTGTGATAGCCCGGAGTGTAATAGGCCACATCATCTGTGTTCTAGTCACAGGCTCTCTCATTCTTCAGAGCCTCCCTGGGGGCTCAGCCCCACCCCTCCCAGATGCTCTTCCATGACTGTGAGGAGGTGCTGGGATTCTGCAAAGCTGTCCATAGATGGTGTTCATTCACTTGGGTCACTCCACAGCTAAGGTGCTCTACGGCTACTATATATAGTGAGTTACACCGGGTTGGGCGGGTGGGGGGTGGGGGACTCTATATGTCTCCTCTGTTCACCTTGCATTGAGCTTACCTGGGATATCTGGCCACCATCCATTATCTACCATTCATCCACTGTTAGCTCTGAGATGGTGTAGAAGTGGGCTCCTATGTAGTGGGATCCATAACTTTGACATTGTCTTAATAGCCACTTTACATGTCTCTGGAAACCATTGCAACCAGAAAGGATTCTGATCCCTTCTTCAGGCTGGGTGGAATCTCACATTTCCATTGTTATGTATTTTCTACTCCATTGTTGCTGTGAATTACATTTTATGCCTTCATACTTTTCCTCTCTCAAAAAACCCATCACTGGCAAATCAAAAATTTACATTTTCAAGACTTTTGTTTCTGCTCTCCATTAAATTATGTACTTAATAACAAAATGGACTCATATTTTAGTATCTGCCCACCTTCCCCCAAGAACAGTGCCTGTAAGAAACTCTTGTCTAAATCTTGGCACAGAGGGTCATAAGTGCCCGAAAACTTGTTGTTCTGTTATGGGGATAAAAAGAAAGAGTTTATATCTGAAAATTGTTTCTATTCCTTTCTTGTAAGAAATCCATACTCATATTCTTTCAGCACAAAAACCCTTAGTATACAGATGGGTGTTGATTATTACCACTGTTACCAACCATAAACTGTGCTATTACTAGTACAAAACGGCACGCCTTTAACTCTTTCATCAGAAGGACTTACTCATATCTATTTTAACAGCATGGACTTCATCGTATTTGCATGCCAGCAGGACTAAATTCTGTACATAATGTGTCACTCAAAGCAGCTGCTAGGTGGTCACCTCTTTGGGGGCAAGGACAGCACCTACCTTGCTCCCTGTGTATGTCTAGAGCCCAACATGATGCCTGCATGCAGTCGGCGCTTTGTAGATGTTGGCTGATTGAATGAATGACTGACTCACATTCCCTTCACGACTGCTGAAAGGGGGTTCCAAGCAGAACAGGATTAAAATATCCAGATTGAGGTTTTGTCTGCCCGGTATACTCTCTGGAAGGGAGACATGAATGCAGGACATACCGGAATTTTAGACTCCGTATTGGCTCTGCTCACAGGAAATGTAAGGTGGCTTGTCAAAATGAGCCAGGACTACCATCCAGAAACCTCTGTAGACTCTAGTTAACGTTCCTTTTCAAACTGATAGCCCATTTCATCATCTGTCACCTCCAAAATAGTGAAAAGTATTTACTTCTTTGGCCCTCTTGCTCAGATTGTCTTCTGTTTCCTCCAGAACCATTTCTGCTAGTAAAAAAAAGAAAGAAGAAGAAAAAAAAACAGGGGTGCCTGGGTGGCTCAGTGGGTTAAGCCTCTGCCTTCAGCTCAGGTCATGATCTCAGTGTCCTGGGATAGAGCCCGAATCGGGCTCTCTGCTCAGCAGGGAGCCTGCTTCCTCCTCTCTCTCTGCCTGCCTCTCTGCCTACTTGTGATCTCTGTCTGTCAAATAAATAAATAAATGAATCTTTAAAAAAAACAAAACAAAAAACGAACAAACAAAACCAAACAAAACCAAAAAAAACCAAAACCAAACAAATCCAAAAACAAGCAAGCACACAATCAAACAAACAAAGAAAAATAGCGGCTAAATTCATCCTGAGAAAATGAAACAAACATAAAGCATGCCGCTAGAGAAAAAGAGAAGTTTCTTGAAAGGGAAATTCAAGACCAAGGACACCGGTGGTGTCTCTTGGTTGCTATAATCTGAGGGCAGGATGAGGTGCCACCCCTAACCAAAACTTGGCCTTCACAGACCATGCTGGTGCTCAGTTAAAAAAAAGAAGAAAGAAAGAAAGAAAGAAAGAAAGAAAGAAAGAAAGAAAGAAAGAAAGAAAGAAAGAAAGAAAGAAAGAAAGAAAGAAAGAAAAACAGTCAAGCAGAGTATTTAAATATCAGCTCTTAACAGCGTTGCCCCTCACGAGAAAGACAGCCAGATTTCGTGCACCCACTCTCCTTAGGCCAAGATTAGTGTGTGCCTGAGAGAAGAGAGAAGCCTCTTTTAGGACATAGGAAGGGATTTCAGGAAGGGGTGGGTGGGAGAAGCTTCTCTCAGAGCTCAGAGGCAGCTGGAGCAAATTGATCAAACAGAGCCGTCCTGAGGTTTGCCCGCCAGGTACGCAGCTTTGCTAGAGTTTGCCATGCTTTGTGCTTAGAATAGCCCCTCAAGGAAAAGCAGCCATAGAGAGCCAGCTCTTTATACACGCAGACATTTAACCTTCCCCCAAAGCCCATGGTCTATCCCCTAAACTTGTCTTTGCTTTATCCCCTCTTTATAGCTCGAGCCTTTTTCCTCTTTTCACCCTTCCAATATTTGTTAGATTTGTGGATAATATGTCCTATAATTTCTGAAATATTTTATAAATCAACTCAACTCATATTATTTAGAAGCATGGATTTTAAAAATGCATGCGTATCAATAATACATGTGTATCAATGAGAGTGATACTAGACACGCACATCTAAGTTTCATAAAATGATAAAGTACTCCAGGGAGTGCCAAAACCTTTGAAACCACACTACCTGGGTTTGAATTCTGCCTCTATTCTTTCTTACCTGTGCGGCTCCTGGAACTTGATTTCATCTCTCCCAACATGGAAATAATAATTTTATTTCATTGAATTATTCTGAAGATTAAATGAGTTAATTTACAAGTAAGGCCCTTCAAACACTTTGAGGTTATGTGTACTTAACAAAAGTTAAGTAATATTAGTATTATTTATCCTCTTCCTCCCTTCTTACCATTGCTTTCAGAACCTACTGATGCTGCTGGGATGCCCCACTGAGCACGGGTCAAGATCATGTGTTCATGTGTGGAAACTTCTTGTCTCTAAGTCTCAGCTCAGATGTCACTTTCTGGAAACAAAGGCTCCCTTGCCCATCCTGGGTCCACCGTGCCACTGTCCACCATCGCTCCCATCAGAGCTCTTAGACGAAGTGCATTTCTTGTACATACAACAGTCTATACTGGTTTCACTCATTTATTTGTTAGATGTTTATACATTATTTTTATCTAAATAAATGCCCATACATCGCAGCATATTTTGTTCTTCTTCAGACTACAAAATGAGTTCAAAGACTTTGTCTGCCTTTTCTTGGCTGTATCCCCAGGGCCTCATGCAGACAGCACATGGTTAAAAGTTAACAAGTATCTGTTGAATGAAGGAAGGATGGATTGCTATTCTCTTGCAAACAAAAAAATCAGGCTCAGTAGATAGATAAAAGTACCTTCCCCAGGGTCATCTGATACTCAAGGGCAGGACAGGGAAGAAGTCTAGCATTAATTTTTAGTGCAGCAATACCACGTGTGTAAGAGGCTAGAATAGTGTGCACAGTGTGATCACAGCCCCCCAGGAGTCCTCAACACCTTTATAGGAGCCCATCAGGGGACAAAATTATTTTCATACTTATTCTAAGAATGTTATTTGGCTTTTTCACTCAGTTGGCATTCGCCCTGGAGATACAAAAGCAATGGTGGGTAAAAATGCTGACCACTTAGCGGGAATTAAGGCCCAGGCACCAAACTGTCTCAGCCACTGTATTTTTCATTGCCATATGCTCACAGTAAGGAAAATAAAAAAAGCCAGTTCACCTTTGAATACCTTCTAGAGAAACAATAAAAATGATTAATTTTATTAAGCTTCAACCCTTTAATATATAAACATCCTCAATATTCTGTGTGACAGACTGATGTCCAAATAAAACACATGGGCTGGCAAAACCAAGCATTAAGGTTATCTCAAGGAAATGAACATGCATGAACATGCATTAAGTTGTGAGCTCAACTAGCCACTTTTTCTTGTTTTCTTATTAAAGAATAATTGGCATACATTATTGTGGTTGTTCCAGATGTACAATATAGTGAGTTAATATTTACAAACATTAAGAAATGGTCACCACAGTAAGTGTAGCTACTGTCTGTCGCCATACAAAGTTGTTAGCCACTTTTTTTCTTGGGACACAATTTTTGCTTGAAAGAACAAATTTCAGACAAACCATGGTTATTCAGAGTTGGGCATTTGGCAGACATTTTCTCAAAAATGAGCAAAAGGAGTCTACCAGTTAAGGGAAAACAACTTAGAGTATTTGTTGCCAATGACAAAATGTGAGCATCTGAGCAAAAATCAGAATTTAAAAAAACGTGCGTCTGCAACCACGAGCTAGACAGCATCCCAATACTCAAAGAGGATTTTTTCTTATATGATCAGTAGTTGTATTAATAAAGGGTGTTTTTTAAATATATTGGATTTAAAAACATGTCAACTTTTGGATGATCTGAATAACTCAACAAACCAGTATTTTCCAAATGGCTAATGCCTGATGTTATGAAATCATACAGAGGTAAAATATCCATGAATATTTAGATAATAGACTATAAGACTTCACTAATGTGGCTTCAGATTCCATATTGCTTTTAACCTTTAAGAAACTACTGCAACCTGTCAAGTTTTGGTGTAGTAACAAAGAGTATCCATAATTATTTGAAAAACGTATGAGAATATGTCTCTTTTTTCCTATTACACATTATGAGGCCCAATTTTCTTCACATATTTCAACCAAAACCAGCCTATTCCAACAAACTGAATGCAAAAGCATGTAAGAGAATCTGAGTTCTATTGTCAGACATTAAAGAGATTTGCAAAATGTAAAATAATGACAACTTTCTTACTAAATTGTTCTTATTTTGGGAACTGTGGTTAGTTTTCATAAAAACATTTTATGAAGGGCTTATTGTTATTTTACAACAATAAATAATTCTTTTTCACTTTTTCTTTCTAATATGGCAAATAGTGGTAGTGATAACTCACAAAATAATACTACTTTGAGGACCTCAGGTATTTTGAAGTGTGTAAAGGGGATCCCGAGACCATAAAGTTTTAGGACTGCTGAATTTGAACATACCAGCTGATGTTCAAACCTCTAAGTGTTTATGAAAGTATATGGAGGTCTTCTGGTTGGCAAGTTCCAGGGTTATAAAGCTCATACCATCTTCTGATCTGTATATAGCTCTGCAAGGCTATATTAGTATCACTTTAGAATTAACAAATGATTTGTAAAATTTTAAAATTAGTAAATAAGGGGCACCTGCATGGCTCAGTGGGTTAAATTCTCTAATTTTGGCTCAGGTCATGATCCTGTGGTCCCCGGATGGAGCCCTGCATCGGGCTCTCTGCTCAGCGGGGAGCCTGCTTCCTCCCCTCTCTCTCTCTCTGCCTGCCTCTCTGCCTACTTGTGATCTCTGTCAAATAAATAGGTAAAATCTTTTTTAAAAAAAATTAGTAAATATGGGACACCTGGGTGGCTCAGTTGGTTAAGCAGCTGCCTTCGCCTCAGGTCATGATCCCAGCATCCTGGGATCGAGTCCCACATCGGGCTCCTTGCTCCGCAGGGAGCCTGCTTCTCCCTCTGCCTCTGCCTGCCACTCTGTCTGCCTGTGCTCGCTCTCTCTCGCTCTCCCTCTCTCTCTGACAAATAAATAAATTTTTTAAAAAAGTAAATAATACCTATCTATTGATCAGGATATTGGTAAGAAAATAATCTTCAGGGATAAAAAGAAAAAGATTTATTTTTTCACACATGGTAAATGTGTGAAAAAATAACATTTTTTAAAAATTTATTTATTTGTCAGAGAGAGAGGGAGAAAGAGCAAGCGAGCACAGGCAGACAGAGTGGCAGGCAGAGGCAGAGAGAGAAGCAGGCCCCCTGCCGAGCAAGGAGACCGATGCGGGACTCGATCCCAGGACCCTAGGATCATGACCTGAGCCGAAGGCAGCCGCCCAAACAACTGAGCCACCCAGGCGTCCCTGGTAAATGTACATTTACGATGTCTAGGGCTCTGATGCCTATCTCTTCACTTCAGGATCCTGGCTAAGGCAGCGTCTAGCATTTGAAATGTCGCTGGTTGCGTTGGCAGGGGAAGGGAATGTGATAAATTGTCAATCCTAAGAGGACCAGCTCTTAAATCTCCCACCAAGAAGTGGTAGGTGGCACTTCCACATATATGTCATTGGCCAAAGCAAATTTCTTGACACTGCCAATTTCCCACAGGTCAAGGACTTGCCATCTTGCCATGAAACGGTGATCCGGAAAGTAGGGAGATTGGGGTGCAGGATTTGTGAAAGTCAGGATGTATGAGCAGCTTTCATTGCTATCCCAATGTACTGCTCCATTCCAAACCTCATTTATGAAATTTACTGATATCTGATTCTTAATTTAGTCACCCATAATTTTTTACACTTAAATTATGTTGTTCATAATGTTTTGTCTTCTTTTCATTTGACATCATTTTAAATGTCTCCATAGTTCTTGTATTTTTCATTTTAATGTCAATATTAAATTTTGATAAAATCACTCTATTGATAAATTGTGATTTTAGACATTTCTTAATTGTCGTTTATTTGGATGGTAGCTAGTCTTTCACTATTACAGATGGCATAGCAAAGCACATCATTATAAGCAAATTTTTAAAAAAATGATTATTTGGGGTTACTGAGTTAAGAAGTAGGATGGATTTTAGTAAGGACACATCTTACATAATGCCTGCCATTTCAAAACTTTTGTGGATGAGGGTCTGGTCTTATTCATTTCTGTATCCCAAGAGCCTAACAAAATACCTGGAATTTGGTAGGCATTCAATATATGTCCACTGAATGAATGGGTTTTGCCAGATTGCATTCCCAAATTATTACACCAATTTACAACATCACCAGTACAGAATTATATCGCTCTAACAGACTCTTTAATAGTTTGAGCAGCGGTTTTCCTTTCATTTATTTAATGATTAGCAGGGCTAAAAAGAAGTCTAACATTTTTCTTCTCTACTTGTATTTTCTTTCACGTGTGCTCCCCTTAGTAAAGCAAATCTGGTGATCCCTCTAAGGAATTCATATACTGTCCCCACATATTTTGCTTTCAAAGATTTGGGGACACTGACTGTGGGCTCATGGAAAGAAGAGAATAAATTAGGAATAAGGGGAGGTGCAGCCAATGGGCTAACCTGAAGAAATAAAGCAGAGGATTTCACTGCTGCTATTGCTACTAGCTCGGCTGGTGCTACCAACAGACACCACGGACCGAACACACTTTGTAAATATCATGTCTAGTCTATGTGACATTACTGAAAGGTAGAAACTATGGAAGCTCCATTTTTTAGGTGATGGAAAAGTTGCGATTGCCCCAAAGTGCACAGGTAGGAAGAAGCAAGTCAGAGGTTGAATCTGTGTTTGTCTGAACTTGGATCCTGAGCTTGTTCTCTCTACTTTCTGTTCTCTTGCCCCGCTCACTGGATGGCCTCGTCAACAATCTAGAATCTGCATCTAATCACAAGCGGGGCTGACATGGAGTACTGGCCCCTTGGGTCAGATGTCTGCACACAGAGGCGCTGGTGGAGGTCCTGTTGTGATACTAACACGTGTTATGGGGTTTGTGTCTCCTTAGTGCCCAGGTTCTTGGTCATGTGGCTTTGAAGAATGAATAGGTAGACCAGAGGGAGAGTGGTGGGCAGCAGAGCAAAGCTTACTGAGCAAGAGTAGAATGCTCCCAGAGAGGGAGGAGGGCCCAAGTGGGTTGCCCCTGGAGTTTCTAGAGTTCAGGGGTTTTATAAGTTCTTTTGCAGAACTATCTTAAGCAATCAGGGTGTGCTGAGTCGTGAGTCGTGCCAATCAGGACTTTGGTCATGTATCTGTATACTTATTAGGTTAATGTCCACATGCTGATGGTCTTTTTTTTTTTTTTTTTTTTGTGGCCATCTGGGGACTTAGTTCTTAACTACCTCTTGCCTATGATATTGACAAATGCTTTTGTGGCTAATTGTCTTACCTTAGGACGTTTTGCAGAAGTCATTTCCGCAAAGGCTACAAAGCAAAATGTCAGGGTGATCCCGTCTAAGGTGCAAAAACAGGATGTCAGCACTGTTTTATCTTAGTTGTCCTGACTCCATATCTTCTTGTTGGGACCTTGGCCCTGACTACCTAACTGTCCAACTATCTCCTAACACAAAGACATGTGGCCTGAGGCATGGTCCCCAGGGGCATCTGAGGTCATGCAGCTCAGGACCTAGGCCTCAAGGATAAGGGTATGCAGTAAAGACGTAAGTTATCAGAGCCCAGTCGAGAAGGTGGCATCTCAAAGCAGGTGTCTTTCAGTGGAAGAGCAGAAGGACAAACCAGAGAGGAAGGCAGCATCCCAGGAAGACGGCTGCAGCTTGCTGGGCACTCTGGGCTCACAGTGGGTCTCAGATTTAGGCAGCAGACAAATTCGAGGCCTCACCTTCTGCTGATAGGCACTGGCTATGAAGCCAATGCCTGTTGGCTTCCTTAGTTCTTCAACAGGCAGCCTCTAGTCACATATGACTATTGACATTTAAATTAATTAAAATGGAATAAAATGAAAACATCAGTTCCCCAGTGACACCAGCTACATTCCAAGGGCTAGTATCCACATGTGTCTAGTGGCTACTGTATTGGGCATCACAGATATAGGAGTCTGTCATCACAGAAAGTTCTATTTGGACAGTGGCTAGACCCCTGCTCCTCAGTTTGGACCAGCAGCAGCAGCTTCATGGAGGAGCTTGTGAGAAATGCAGTATGTCAGGCCCTGCGCCAGCCCTACTGCCCTGGAAGCTTCAGACTACAAGATCCATAGGTGATGTGGAGACACATTCAGGTTCAGGGGCACCTGTCTGGGTAGGTCCAGGAAATCAGTGTCTGTGCTACCTGCAGGGCATGGGGCTAAGGAAGAGAAACTAACCTTTAATTTGTCATCTTTACTGCAACTGTTTCCCCTGGTCTATTGCTTTTCCTTTTATTTTAGTTTTGTTCATTTTTTATGAACATATTTTTGGAACCTATTAATATTTAAAAGATTGTGATGGTGGAAGCCCCCCTCGGCTCTTACATGGGAACATATCCCTCACCCTACCTTCTACCCTCCTCTTACATGGGCTCTTACATGGGAACATATCCCTCACCCTACCTTCTACCCTCCTGCTCCTCCTTCCCCTTCTCCACCCTACTCTCCCACCCTTCTCTGGCCCCCATTCCTCCTGCTTCCTCCCTCCCACTCTACCTTCTCCCCTGGTCCTTCACCTTTTGCCCCTCCCCCTTAGATTTTGGCTCCCTACCCAACACCCCTGCGGCATCCCTCCACAGAAATGGTGATTTCTCCAGCTCAGAGCTGTGCAGTTTTAGCATCATCAGAGAAGTGACTGGAAAGACTCCGCACACCCCTTTTTGCAGCGCAGCCCTGTGAGATGCTGGAGAGCATTTATATATTCCCAGGCAGTGATGGGGGCCCATCTTGCAAGGCCTCATAAATATTTAACAAGCACTTTGTAAAGAAGAGTGTTATTAAGGGCGGTGCTGCCAGCAGCTTCAGAGGTGCCCATATATCAGGAGCTGCTAATGCTGTGTGGACACAACCCTCTTGCAATAATAGCCCCAGGCAAATCAACTCCTTATCTTTTAGGGGGACTTGGGGGAGAATTTAGAGGGATTTGCAAATATCCCTGCTCCCCAGAAGAAACAAGCAGGTTCTTTTCCTAATAGAAAAGTGCCTTCCAACAAATCATGCATCTCAGAGAAAAAAAGCAGTGCCCAGAAAGGGGGGGGGGCGGGGGAAATACACACACACACACACACACACGTGCTTGTGTGTGTCTACACAGAATGTCCGTACAAAAAAGATGCCGGCTCACCCAATTTTTAGCGGGGGCTTTTATTCAGATGCTAACAGATGAATCTTTTATCCCCATGGAAGCTAGAACCAGGCCACTTATTTCAACACTTCAAGCTTTAATCATACTGTTTCAGTTTTCTTTACTCTGTGGATTGGATACAGCACATTGCAATTCAAATCGCCCCAAACACCGTAGTAAGCATGAGGTGATCACATTTCTTCCTAAGTGTAAATGACTCTCCACAGGGGACTCATTCTGAGAGCGAGAGGGGCTGGGGCAGCACTGCCCTGGCAACTTCTTTTTCCCCAGATGATCATCACTGGAGGTAAATACTTGGAAGATTAAAGTCCCCAATCCATGAAGCAAATTCCAGTTAGGTTCAGAAAACATCCTCCATTGGCCACTCTTAGTACAACCAATAAATCACAAGGGATTAGAAAATGAACGGTTGTATGTAGTGTGTGTGTGTGTATGTGTGCGCGCACGTGTGTGTGTGTGTGTGTGTGTGTGTGTGTGTGTCATGCTTATTGCATTTTTCCCCAAGATAACTCTTGTGAAGTGGTCTGCAAAGCTAAGTTGACTGGCTCAAGGTGACCCACAGAAGACATTGAAAGAGCACTTGTGTGTTTTCTACCATAAACACTACCCCCCAAGGTCTGCCAGGAAAGCAATTGACTTTTGAGCACTGCCATGGATTATGTTCCAGACAAATAAACAGTGTTTCCCTGGAAATCACCCTACACACGAAGACCAGAGTCCTAGCACCATATACAGGAGTGGGAACTGTGTATGTAAGGTAGCAATACATCTGCCTTTTTTTTAAAAGATTTTATTTATTTATTTAACAGAGAGATAGATCAAAGTAGGCAGAGCAGCAGGCAGAGATAGAGGGGGAAGCAGGCTCCCTGCTGAGCAGAGAGCTCAATGCGGCTTGATCCCAGGACCCTGAGAACATGACCTGAGCTGAAGGCAGAGGCCCAACCCAATGAGCCACCCAGGCGCCTCTACATCTGCCTTTTTGTGAGTGATTCTGCGCTGTACTTAGCAAATTGCCCCGAGCTTGGCCAGCAGCCCTGTGTTTGCTGAGAACAGGTGAGAGAACCTTAAGGAGACCAGGGGTGCTGACTGAACCGCGCCCTAATGCAGCCATCATAAACCTGTCCTACACATTCATGAGCAAGCAGTTTTCAGTATATATGCTTCGTGCCAAGTCATAATCAAAAAGTTCGTTTTTAAGTTAGTTGCTTGGGACCTGGAATAAACTTTCCCATAGAAAGGATGTTATAAATAGAGCTTCAGCCTAGCCCACAAATGATTATCTAATCCGTAATGTAGTTCCAGTATTATATAGTTGCAAGGAAACTTTGCGGAAAACAATAACTGTGCCGTACCAGTAATTAAACCAAACAGTGGGACAATAAAATGAAATGTCTTTTTCTTTTTACATGGAAGCTCATTCGTGAAGAAAGTAAGATTAATTGGAGAAGGATAAGCAGTTAAATGGAGACCGTGTGGTGCTCTTGAAGGAGGCTTTGGGGTTACCTCAAGTGCTGTTGAAGCTGATGGCACAGGCTCTTTACTATGTCTCATTTCACTTCAGAACTTACGACTTGCCTTCTGCTTGATACAGGTATATGGCTAGCTAGCGGTACTCGCACTCATCCTCCAACAAAATTAGAGTCAGTTTTTATGTTTTCCTCACCAGCTGAAAAAAGAGAGCAAGGGAAACTGGGAGGAGAAGGAGGAAAGAAAAGAAGAGAGAGAGCATGGAGGGAGGTAAGGGGTAGGGAATTTTCTGGACACAGTGAAGCAAAAGTTAAAACAGGAAGAGTATGCACTGGGAGTTTAAAGAAAACCTGTGAGTGAAAGAGTGCCTTCAGGTGTCCAGTGAATCAGTCAAAAGAAGAGGAGAAGGGGCGCCTGGGTGGCCCAGTGGGTTAAGACTCCCTCTCTTGGTTTCAGCTCTGATCCTGGGGTCCTGAGATCCAGCCCCATGTTGGCTCTTGCATTCAGAGGGGAAAGAGCAGGAGATTCTCTGTCTCCCTGTGCTCCTCCCCACTATGTTCTCTCTCAAATAAATAAATAAATCCCCCCCCCCAAAAAAAAGAAAAGAAAAGAAAGGGAGGAGAAAGAGAAGGAGGGAGAAAGAGAGTCTTGAGGAAGAGAAAAGGGACCTGAGAAGAGAGTGAGGGGTAGGAAGAGGGGAAGAGAGTGGGAGGGAGGGAGGAGGGAAAGGGGAAGCTGGAGAGAGGCTTGACCCTTGAGCAGTAAATCCTGCGGGAGGGAGGGAAGGAGGAATGCTTTAAAGAGGGTGGCAAGATGGAGGGGGTGGGATAGTTTGGATGAAAGATGGAGCTTTTCGAAGAAGGGAACCTGGCAGATCCCCAGGGCGACTGAGTGTTCAAGACCTAAGGGCTCTGTTCTCAGACTCTAGACAAAGGCAAAGACAGACTCAAGAGATGCAAACCTGGAACTCGGGTTTGCACCCTGGGGCTTTAAATGCAGCAACACTCTGGGATCACGTGGGTCAAGGCTTCTGCTTTATTATGCAGAGAGATTTAATTCTCTTTTGTCTCAATCCTACTCTGCAGGCTAGGCTTTGGAGTCTAACCCAAAGGCCTATTAATTAGCTTTCCTAAACAAAAGAGCCATCTTCCCTGAGATAAAACCTGCACTCCCTTATAATGCACAAGTGGATGAAGTCATTTATTTTTTTAAATAGCGATCTTTCCCCCTCAGGTTACACTTATTATATGTGTTTCTTTACAATCCACACAGATCTTTCATATAATCCCCACCTGGCAAACCCCATCCTCCAAGCCAGACGCTCATTATTCAGGTAGTAGCCATTTAATAGTAAAAAATATTTAATCACCACCAAAAGAAGTAAAAATAGGAAAATATTACCACCTGGAATGCTGGATCAAAGCCAATGACAACGATCTTCCCATTACCGGCTGTAAGGCCCAGGGGAAAGAAGGAATAAGCAGGAACCAGAGAGACCAAGAAAGGCAGACTTAGCCGGAAGCCAAGCTGATCTGGACTGGGACCAGCACTGGCCTGGAACACTGAAGGTCTTGGGTCTCTCTTAGATATCTCTGGACCTCCCTCCCCACAGCCTATTCTCTCCAGCTTGAGCACCAGAACCATGGTGCCCTGCCTTATTTTCCTGACTTAATTCCTGCCACTGATGGTTTAACTTGACTTTCTTTCTTTTTCCTCTACTTCGCAGTTTGGTGGGGTGGGGGTAGGTATGAGGGGGTGATGAGTTTTACCTTAAATCTTTTCTTTACCCTCCAAGTCCTGTTGTTGAGACTGAGCATGATGTGAGAAAAAGAGGCAGAAGAAAAATTATTAAATTTCCTTACCCACTGACAAGCCCTTAAAACAGGCAGAGTGGGGGCGCCTGGGTGGCTCAGTGGGTTAAAGCCTCTGCCTTCGGCTCAGGTCATGATCCCAGGGTCCTGGGATCAGCCCCACATTGGGCTCTCTGCTCAGTGGGGGACCTGCTTCCTTTCCTCTCTCTCTCTCTCTCTCTCTCTCTCTCTCTTTCTCTCTGCCTGCCTCTCTGCCTTTGTGTGATCTCTCTCTGTCAAATAAATAAAATCTTAAAAAAAACAAAACAAAACAGGCAGAGTGACACTCCTCTAGGGACTCAACTACCCCCATCTTAAGTCTTTGCTAAGGGCAAAGGACAATCCTAGCCTGACTGACCCCTACCCCCAACCAGGATCCTGTAAGTCTACTTTAACAATTCCTTTGGAAACTTTATCTCTAAACCTCCAAGATAGTGCCCACAATCATTCTCAAGCGTGTGGCCCACTGATATACATCTAAAGGGTCTCAGGAGGAGGTTTTATTACTGGTAATGAATAACCTTTTCCCCAAACAATAGCTAGCCCCTCAAGGTCCTAGAAACTTTGCTTCCAAAATTCCTTAGAAACTTACACCATCCCTAATCCTCTCCCCAATTTATAAGTATATAATTATAGTTTATTATACGGGGACAGGACCGGCAGCAGCAGCTCTTCCTGCCCACCGGTCCTGTCCCCGTGCTTTAATAAACCACCATTTTGCACCAAAGATGTCTCAAGAATTTTCTTGTCATCGGCTCGGGACCTCACCCCACTGAACCTCACCTATGTTCTAGAACTTCACCAAGCAGAACTGATGATGTAATTGACATGGTAACTGACAGTCTTTTTTTTTGGGGGGGGGGGTTGGTTTTTTTAGAATACCTCCTTTAAGATTCCATTTCTGAGAAGAGTAGATTACAGATTTTGTGTTGTTATTTCAGTAGTGAGTCCTATATGAACGAATTGTTCAGAAAGTAAGTTTACATGAATTTAAGAAAACAAATCAATTGTAAAGCAAGACATAAAGTATAATGCAACTGACTATTTAATTTGAAATGGAATGATTTGACCTGACTTACAATAATACAGTTACAATATAAAAAGTACTGTTACTTTTTCTTTATGTCATTTTATTTTTAAATTTTTTTAACCTCATGTCGTTTTAAATATTTTTCATAAAGTACCAGCATATAAAAATTTAAGTTTTTGCAGAGGTGCCATAATACAGTAGGTAGGAAATTTTGAAGTCAGTGGTCAAAGCAATGTAGCTTACCAAAGGAAATTAGTGAAAACTCATTGCACAACTCTAAGCACTTCACATGTTTCAAGACGTAAAAGAGTCAAGGGAAGATTTGGTGAGTGTTTCTCTGGAAGGAACTGTCACCTTGCTTCCATACCCAAGCCCTGAGAGGAAGGAGTATACTTCCTTCTTTAACCAAGATTCCTGGCCAGGTTTTTGGTGGTCAGTGGGAAGGAGAGCAGACTTGTTCCCAACTTACAGGAAAAGGATAAATCAGATCAGCCTGCACTCCCAGATACCTATGGCCAGACATGGGCCATGTCAGAGAAGGAAAAGTTAGCCAGAGCCAGTTTGAATCCTGCCTTAAGAGGGCTCCTTCCAGAGGGTGAAGATGATGAAGTTTGTAGAATATAGGCGAGGTTCAGTGGGGTGGAGTCTGGAGCCAGAAGAAAGAAATCTCGAGACATCTTTGGAGCAAAATGGTCATTTATTAAAGCATGGGGACAGGGCCCCTGGGCAAAAAGAGCTGCTGCCCTAGGTTTGTGAGGGGTAGTAGGTTCTGTAAAATGGGACTCAGGGAGATAAGGAAAAGGGAGGTTTCAATAGAACTTTCCTTTGCTAAAGAGGACCTACAAGATCCCGGATACCAGAGGCCTTACCATTGCCAAGCTCTTTTTTCCCTTCTTATCAAAGTAGTAACATTAAGATAGCTGGGAGATTCCTAAAGACTGTCATTTATGTCCCACCCAGGAGTGGGGGTGGGAGAAGCTTGCAGGGTGTCAGCCTTTTGCTTAGTCCTCAGCCAGCCCTCTGTTCCCTCAAAAAAAGACAAGGGGTCCATGACAGTCCTCACTTGGGACCTTGCACTCACTCTGTCAATGTGGGTATTCACCTTTTCCTCAGGGGGTATGTCCTAATCTGGGCCTTGAGAAGCCTGGCTCAGGTCCTGTAACCGCTTCTTTCTCCTCAATTCCACAGCCCATCCCAGCAGAGGCTACCTGCAAGCTGGAGTGGGGAGAGGAGAAGGCTACCGTCTTGCTGGCAGAGTGTTGATTTGATCAAATCAAGTTCCAAATCCTGATGAAAATCTTAGGCTGCATATTCTAATTTCCTAACTTAGATTGCATTTGTTACTTAAACGGATGTTTGGTTACTTACAAACCAATCTGATATGAAAACAGCCAGCCTCAGTACACTCATGAGGATTGCTTACTGCCAATGTCCTTCCTGATTTGCCAGTCCACACACCTGTTTCAGAGGAAGCAAAAGAGTCATGGGCCTGCCAGCATCTACATCCAAATGCAGGTAGGGATTGTAACAGAATAAAGAAAACATATATTGAATAACATGTGAGATCTCGATTTTCAAACTAATTTCATGTGGCTGCTTCCACAAAATCATTTCGAACTTGTTCATGTGCTCTTTAATACATATGATGGGTCTTACCATTTTTTGGCCAAGATTTCAAGGAGATAATCCAATTAGGAATATTCTGGAATCAGGTAGAAACAAAGACCAAAAGACCACACAGAGATGGGACTAATTCAGAAGTCAGTAATCATCGAAAACAGTTTTTCAAACCACCAACTATGATCCATTCATTATTTAGGAAATGATTCTAGTGGCTTATGACCCAGTGAATTACTTTTAAATGAAATTGAATGGATGGGATAGGACAGAACCGAATAGAATAGAAAATGTCACTCATGGTAATGTTAAATATGGTTCAACATGTCTTTGTCTGCTTTATGTGTGTGTACATGTGTATTTGTGCTTTTGTGCTGGGTGAAGAACATAAAATATAGTTCATACTTCATCTTACAGTTAAAACAAGTTTGAAAGATTTTTTTTAAAAAACTGCATACACCAAATCTATGGAGAAGAACCGAGTCAGGAATCAAAGGTATTACCAGAAATAAAACAGAGAAAGTGAGAGACAAGAGTGTGACAGATGAGCCAGACAAGTTCCAGATGTGTCTTCAGCTGTCCCCTTACATCCTTTTTTTTTTCCCTTCTAGTGGAAGGTGGTGTTCACATCCCGAGATCTTTACAGGCATGTGATACTTTTTGCTTTTGCCAAGGGAAGGAAGAAGGAAAGGGGAAAGAAGGGGAAAGAGAAGGGAAAAAAGACAGTTGGGGACCATTTTACAGCCACCCTCGATCTTCAATCAGTCTCAATGTACTCAGCCTCTGGGGGACACGTGCCTATAAAAAGCCACTTTAAAATGATGAGAATTCCAAGTTACAATCAACGCACGATGCATTTGCTGAATTGTGACATGTGACATAGTTTTATATGGTTGTAGTACTAACAAAATCACTGTACTATGTATAACACCCTGGTAATGCCCTTACTGTACTATGTATTATACTCTGTAAACTTTTTTTTTTTTTAAACACTCATCCCATGCTCATTTATTTCATTGCAGATAGCAATGAACAGGGTATATGCCAACTACAGAAGGTACCATCCTAAAGATGAACTGCACTTGGGGCTGCCACCGTGTGTTGACTCTAGAGGGTACTTTCCCCAGTGTATTCCACATGAATGGAGCCCCTGGAGTTGTAAAATTCAGTGACCCTGACTGTGTACTCCTGGTCCTCCTAGCACCTACTGTAATTCCCCCTGCTGGCCAGGACAGCATCTACAGAGCTGTGTATAGCTTGACCTCTGTGATTGGAAGTATGGGCACCGAGTCCCAGGTCTCCTGTGGGTCTTGACCACTATGGAGGTCAATGCTCAGTCTTCATCCACTCTTGTGTGGCCGTTTTCTGGACTGGTGGGCTCTCCTGACTCCAGGTAGTATATATAACTTCTTCATCTTCTTACTACCTGTAAGGCATCTGATAGGTCTAGTCCATGGAAACCTTTTTTTTTTTCTTTTTTCTTTTTTTTTCCTGTACAATACACTGACAGCAAAAGTCTCTCCCTATGTCCTCCTCTCACCTTCATTCTTCAGGGCCAGTGAATCTCCCAGGCCATCTTCAGTAGAGTTCTTTCTAACCACTCAGCTCTCACTGACCTTCCTGTCATCCGAATGACCACAGCACTGAGATTTTACTCTATCTAATTTAACTCCGTAAATGCTACCTTGTGCTACTCGCTGGTCTTATGTATTAGTGAGTCTAGACTATTACTTAGACTGGGGATTTCATAGTCTCTGGTAGTCTTTGCAGCACCCAGCATCCTGCAGAGTCTGAAGGTACAGGCCACACTCAGAGTTGGTTGTGAGAAGTCAGTTCCTGGAACATATTCTTTTCATCTGTGAAAAGTAACTTTGGGACCAATGGATCTCTCTTGGAGAACTTATGAATGGTTGGACATGATTTCTGGAAATAATAAGCAGAAAAATAAAATTAACTTATATGCCAGGCAAGATAGGAAGTGCTTTATATACATCATTTTTCTTAATACTGATCACAACCCTATTTGGTACTTTTTAACCACAATTTATTGAGGAAGAAAGAGAAAATCAGGGGTGAGTCTCTCTAAAACTGAACAGCTAGTAAGTGGCAGAGCCTGGATCCCAAGTCTGTGCTCTCTTTACAAAAGCAATACCTCTTATGTAGATTCGTCCTGTTCTGAATTTCAAATAATTCAGGGAGAATGAAAAGTGCTTAAGGTCTGCTGGGGAGGTCTTCCAGTTCTCAAGAAGTTCTGAGGACGTCCTTTCCCAGGCACTATACTTTTTTTTTTTTTTAAATTTTATTTATTTATTTGTCAGAGAGAGAGAGAGAGCGAGAGAGCAAGCACAGGCAGACAGAGTGGCAGGTAGAGGCAGAGGGAGAAGCAGGCTCCCTGCCGAGCAAGGAGCCCGATGTGGGACTCGATCCCAGGACGCTGGGATCATGACCCGAGCCGAAGGCAGCCGCCCAACCAACTGAGCCACCCAGGCATCCCTCCCAGGCACTATAAGCTAGCTATCCAGGAGCTGGTAGGATTTAGGACTGTACCTTATGGATTCACACTGGGCATTGGTCATTCATAAGAAAATCACCTCCAACCATCAAGCTGAGATGAAGCTGCAAAAAAAAAAAAAAAAAAAAAAAGAGAGAGAGAGAGAGAAAGATGCCACAAGTGAATCATATCATCTGGGGAAAATAACAAAGATTGATTGGAATTAACCAATGACAAAGTAGCTAGGTGAAATTAGTGAAGAAATTCATGAATCAGGTCAGGATGTGTGTACAACTTTCCACAGACCTGAACAGTCTTTTAGAAAGGCTGTTGTGTGGTTGCTACAGGAAAAAGTAACACTCAAGGCTGACATGGCCAGAAGGCTTAGTACTCCTAAGCCCAAAGGAAATAATGACAATCATTAAAATAAATAAATAAATAAGTAAAAATCTTTATTTGGCACTTACTCTGCCAAATACTGTGTAAAATTTCTAACTTAAATGTATTACCTAAACTAATGAAAACCTGGTAATCTGGATTGTTTCTGCACATATCTTTTTTTTTTTTAAGATTTTATTTATTTATTTGACAGACAAAGATCACAAGTAGGCAGGGAAACAGGCAGAGAGAGAGAGGAAAGCAAGCTCCCTGCTGAGCAGAGAGCCCGATGCGGGGCTCGATCCCAGTACCCTGGGATCATGACCTGAGCCAAAGGCAGAGGCTTTAACCCACTGAGCCACCCAGATGCCCCTCTGCATGTATTTATTGATCTTTTACTATAAGGGTATGGTAGTGAACAAAAGAGACAACATTGTCTTTCCTCTGCATCCTTAGAAATATTATTATTCCTATACTACAAATGAGTTAACCAAGGCTTGCAGAGGTCAAGTAATCTGTACAAATCATACACAGAGAGTCAATGGCAGAGGACTTGAGTTTGAATCCAAATCTGTCTGACTCCAAAGCTCAAACGGAACCCCCGCCCTGCCACCGCTTCCAGCTGTACCCAGAACACAGCCAGGCGTGTCACCTGCAAGACCCCATTCTTAATTATCTTACTTGCTGGAGCATTATACACGTGGTCTTTATGGTCTGTTCTGGCCCTTGATCATATTGTCATTTACTATTTTCTAAAAGTTTCATGGATATAAAACTTGCTTGCTCACCTAAGTTGAAAACTCCTAGAAGGTTGGGCAAGAGAATATATTCTGCAGCATTTCCCAGAGGGCTGGGTGCATTTCACACAAGTTTTAAGCACCTGTTATCTGCCAGGGCACCGTGCTCAGCACCATAGGGAATTTAAAAAATTGAAAAATAAAATAAAATATTGCTTCTGCCATTCAGAGTCTTATAACTTAGTGGACACTGTCATTAAATATTGACTGATAGAATTTTAGTTTTAACAAATCCCATTTTTGAGAACTCATGGCTGACAGGATAAAATTCCCACAGACGAGAAAGAGACCCATGCAATGTGTGTTTTCAAAGAGTCAGAAAGATTAGGGCTCAGAAAAGTAATCCAATATTGGTAATAAGACCTAACTCGCCTATGAGAAACAACTTCAAGACAAATGAAGAAAGAATTAATTGAGAGAAGATCACTGTCACCAACATAGCTTTGAAAGGAATACATCATGTCTGACCAATCCAGGTTACTTTTATCCCAAGAGCAAGGTGGACCATGTAGAAATGGTGAGTTAATGAGTAAGCATAGCTTTACTACAGCAAGGTTTAACTCTCTGTGGTATGCTCATAAATAAGCTAATAAAACATAGCCTAGATGACTATGCTAGAAGGTGGGTAACACTCCAAGGAAGCCACAGAATAGGTGTTTGATAGGAACGGGTTGGGTCCTGGAGTATTTCCAAAGTCCATTAATGATGTGGAGGATAGGAGCACAGATGAGCTTATTAAGTCATGAGTAGCCCCAAAGTGCAGTGCAGGCATTCCCTGTTGACCAGGCCTGGAATTTTCTATAGCTCAGACAAATTACTGAGGAAATAGTTGAAAATGGAAACAGGTTGGATTTTAATAGAGAAGGAATATAGGGAAAACCACTTCTGATCTTTTCCTCTTTCTCTCTTGAATTCTGGGAGCCAAGTGTGGAGGAAGCCTCCTCTTGAAGCCAGAGGCTCTAATGTGGGAGAAGGATTATCCGGCTTTGGGTTGTGAGTCGGTCCACTGGGGCCTCGGTTTTCCCATCTGTGCAATGGGGTAACAGCTGGCCTGCTGTACAAGCATTATCTTGTGTGGATTAGCTAATTAATGATCATTTAGGGTCCTAAAAATGCCAAGTGTTGCATAAATGCTAAGTATTATTTATGCTTCACGTAAGGGCAAAGATCTTGACTTGGAAAGAAAATGGGAGGAAAAATTACAGGAGAGAGTAGGAGAAAACACAGGAGAGAAGCTATTAGCCAGTTTGGGGAGCACAACTGCAAGGGCTTGAGCATCATAAAACATCTGCAGGTAATTTCCAGTCACCTCTGCTCCTGCAGTGGCCGTGAGGGAGAACGTAGTCTGTTGTCTTTAAGTAAAGAATCACGGAAAGCAATAAAGTGAGGGTTTGCCCTTGCCAAGGTTGAGGAACTCTCTCAAATGTCATACAATTTTGGATGTTCTAAATGAAGAAATTACTTAATCTACCTGGGGGATTGTGGCTGTTACATGAACCAAAGTAAACAAGCCTCCAAAATCCAGCTACTGAGGATCCTTTGGACACACAGCAGACTGCTTCAAATTGACAGGTTTCCTAGGCTGCCCTTGAAACTCAATTTTCTGACACTCAGTTCATCCCAAATTAATGAAGTCGTCTGTTCAATGACCAAAGCTGCCTTTCTGGGTTGGCCTCAGGTGTCTTCCCTGGGGCATAAGGAAGGCCATTAGGACAAATTTTAGATGCCCAGGTACAATGGGGTGATGTCAATTAAATAAAATACATTGGCCTCAGAGGAGGGAAAGGGGCACTTTGGCCAAGTCCTCTCCTATTGGAAGTGATCTGCTGAGTCCCAGAAGTGTCGAAGAGATTAGAAGTAGGAGTTGTTTCCGAAGCTGATGCCACAGGCAAAAAAAACACTATATGCCCACTTTTTTCCTTCTTGGTTCCAACCACCTGCCACCTAAAGCATCCCTCTAATAAATTAAAAGAGCCTTGTTAAGTAGCTCATTCTATTATTAACCAGACATGTCTCTCCTGGGCTTCCTGGCAGATCAAGAGGACTGTCAGCCTCCTCCACAGGGTTCCAAGACCACTTAGCTGTGCTCAGCAACTTCCACAAGGGAAGGACAAGGAAGACAATGCCCTTAATGTGGCCAAGTGGCCCAGGAGGGGCCCAGGGATAACTATGTGATTACGGGTGGACATTCTTGCTGCTATCCCTCTCTGCTTCCTCAAGGGCACTGGTGCTGGGCATGAACTTGGAGTACAGGCCTTAAATGTCCTATCTGAAGACCCACTGGACTTTTTATCTGATTGCATAGCTCTAGAGACTTGAGAAACAGAGAATTAACTTTCTGTCCTTAGAACTCAGTTGTCACTATGATAATGCAGTACAAATTAGCATATGTCCAGGACACAACGGAAGTCAGGACAGATGAAAATGAAATAGTCAGGATTCTAGATTACTTTTTGAAACTTGACCTTTTCTAGGATTGTTTCTTCACTCATGGGTACTCTTGTTTATTAGTAAACATATATTTTCTTATGCTGGCAGGAACAGAAAGAAAGAAGAGTCCAGATGTCAGGAGGCAGACATGAATGTGGATGGAAACATTATCCATACTCAGTGGTGCTCCTTGGGAAGCCCTGTCACTCTTCAGCTCCAACTAGTCAGCTAAAGGAGCGAAAACTACAAATACAGAAAGAAAAGAATCTTGCTACTCAAACTTTGGAGAATGTTGACATTGCCCACTAAACTGGGAATTCCTTCAAAGCCAAGATCACTTTTGAATCTTCCTTTTTTTTAATCCTCTACCACAATGGCTAGTAGATGGCAGATCTTCAACAGCTATTTGTGAATGAGCAAATATGAAAGAGTAAATTACAAAGTGCCGAAATGTAGTAGAGGGACTCAATATTTGCTTTAAAAAATGGAGAGGATCTCATTCTACTTTCATTTTATTTTTTCATTTAAATTCAATTAGTCAACATATAGTACATCATTAGTTTCAGATGTAGTGTTCAATGATTCTTCATTTGCATATAGCACCCAGTGCTCATTACATCACGTGCCCTCCTTAATACCCGTCACCCAGTTATCCCATCCCCCACCCACCTCCCTTTTGTAACCTTCAGTTTGTTTCCCAGAATCAAGAGTCTTTCATGGTTTGTCTCCCTCTCTGATTTCTTCCCATTCGGTTTTCCCTCCCTTCCCCTATGATCCTCTGTGCTATTTCTTATATTCCACATATGATAAGTATCTCTCTCTGCCTGACTTATTTCACTAGGCATGATCCCCTCCAGCTCCATCCATGCCCATGTAAATGGTAGGTATTCATCCTTTCTGATGGCTGAGACATTCTATTTTTATAAATGCAATTTAAACAAATGCATTTTTACCAAAACATAATCTAGATTATGTCCTTGAAGCCATCTTCCTTAGAAGCAAATTTCCACGGGCTCCTCTTGGTTGGTGAGAACACAGTGTGGAGCTAACAATGGCTGTTTCTCTCCCCTTACTCATGTCAACTGCTCAGGAAATCAAAGATCTGTGCTGCTGCTTAGGCTGTCCTGAGCATAATTCATGTTGGTTTAGGATTTAGGCTTATAGGATTAGACTGACGATCATAAACCTTGCCCATTATAAAATCCTAAAATCATTATTAATTTTAAAAGGAGTATAAAACCTTGGGCAAAACTAATAACAAATGTATGCCAACTCTAAGACCAATATGAGGCCTAAATCCTGTCTAATTTGGAGAGCTCAGGCTAGAGTGGATTATCAAGCGAGACTCAGAATTCTCCCTCCCTGGAGAGCTCCAGGATGAGGAGGACAGGCTCTTCTCCCCCAAAGTCAGGGGACTGACAAAGATCAGCCTTAGTAGTTCTCTAGCCTGCAGCTTGGACAGCGAAGGGTTAGGAGAACTAGAATGGACACTCCCAGGCTAAGGAATGTCCACAGGGGGGTAAAAAGAGAGATAGAGAGAGCAAGATGGAGATCGGCATCCAGGGAGGTGAAGGGAATACTCCTTATTTATGAGTCTTGCAATTTCTTCCTGCTTTTCATAGGTATAAAAAAGAAGAAAGGGAAAAACAAAAACAAAAACAAAAACAAAAAACATGCATTAGCATCCTGAGGATGAGGCTCATGATCAAAGAGAAAAACTCACTTCCAACAAGATATACCATGAATTTGCCCATGCAAACAGTCCACTGCAGAGCACTTAGAGCAAGATGTACAAATGAAGGGGAGGAGAGGCCAGTCTCAATTAGGGGTGTGTGATTTACAGCTGAAGTTCAAAGTGATGATAATACCATGTTTTTACTTTTTAAATTGTTTTATCCTATTTTTCCAGCCCATAAGGAATGCACCTTGGTGTCAACAGAACCCCTTTGTCTTTGTAAGCTATTTTGAAGCAAAATATCGGTAAATTACTTCCCAAACCACCACACAACTAGATCATGCTGAGAAAATGGGCTTTGCAGGAATGCAGTAAATTGTTTCTGTCACAGAAGAAAATACAGCCAGTAGAAATCGTTATGGATGAGTCATTATGAGAAGGGGCCAAAAAAATTAACCTTCATCCGTTTTCTTTGTCTTTGTGCATTCAAGGGAGGGTGTGTGTATATGTGTATGTGTTTATTTGAATTCACCGGCCACACTTAGGAGTCTGGAGGTGGGAACGGTTTCAGAGATAAGCAAGGCCAGCCCCTTCATTGACATGCACACGGGAGGGGGAGAAAGAAGAAAAGTGACTTCAGAATGTGGTGTTGCTGGGAAGGTGTTTAGCATGATTGAAAAACAAGGGGTTCTGTGATCAGGGAGGAAGAGGAGAAAATCCTTGTATTTTAAAACATTCATTTAGTGCTATTGACTGAATGTGTCACCCCCAAATTCCCATGTTGAAACCTAATCACCAGTGAGATGGTGTTGGGAGGTGGGGCCTTTGGGAAGTGATTCAAGCATGTGGGGTTTGGGTCACCAGTGGGGTTAGCATCCTCCTAAAAGAGGCCCCCAAGTGTTTCCTCATTTTTCTCACTGGTGAAGAAGCAGCAATAACGAAGGAGGAAGTTGGTCATCCTCACCAGACACCAAAATGGCAGGCACCTTGCTCTTGGGTTTCCCAACCTCTGCAACTGTGAGAAATAATGTCCATTGTGTATAAGACAGCACTGTTTTCTGTGACAGTAGCCCAAATGGATTATGACATTAATATTTATGAAATCGCATCAGGCACAGGACAGAATGTTTTACACACGTCCTGACAGTTCTGTTGGGTAGGTGCTGTTATGACCACCCGTGCTTCAAGCAGGCGTCTGCACCTCCTCAGGTAGGGAATATGTGGTGTGTGGGGCCCCACGGACAAAAGCCAGCGCTCTGGAGTCAAGCATCCGCCTACAAGACTCAGAAGAAATTATTCTCATCATCCACCAGGTTTGAACAAATATTTTTACAATTGCCTGGCATACCCTCAACCCAGCGTGCTCCTCTGAGAACCCTCCAGTGACTGGGAGACTGGCCTAGGGGTTCCACGCAGCGCCCTCGGATACACACTCTGAATTCTCTTAACTTAGCTCCTGCCTCTTGTCCCTTCGTGCTGATATAAAACCCAACTCTAATCACTTGATAATGACTCTTCCTGCGCCCCCCATGCAAACAATAGTACAGAAAGATGCTCTGCTAAAGTGTTAAATGTGCCCTAATGTGCGGTAATTGATTTCACATACGGAATCAGGGCCAGGGTAACAGTGTGCGACAATGGATTTGACACAGGTGCTGTCTGACTTGATGAACACAGCTTCAAGGAGCTGATTCTCTGTGCAGGCGCTAATTGCCCTGCAGACCTGGCCGAGGGCCTGCTTCCATGAAGCGGTGCCCTAGGTGGACAAGATAGGACTCAGAAGGTCACCTTAGTCCCTGTCAGGGACCATTTCGTCTCCTAGCCAGTGGCAAGTCAGAGTGGTTTACAAGTGACATGAATTTGCGGGTTCTGTCCTGCCACGCAGATTGGTGGCATGAAGCCACCTCTGAAGTCAGGCAGGCTAGGGAGACATCCTGAGGCAGGTCCAGGTCAACACCAGTTGCCTGGGGAGAGCTGGAGAGAAAAGAGCGTGAAGGCATGCAAGTGGGGAGGTTAGGACTGCACGGAGAGAGCGTGCTCACTGTTCACCAACAGCACCTGCGTCTGGACTCCAACTCCAAGGTCTGAGTCTAAAAGCCAAAGGCGACAAGAAGCATTTGTACGCACGCTGCTGCCTAATGTACAAAGAATGTCCACAGACATGATCACATTTTGAATTTCCTCATCAACCTTGAAAGGTTGGGATTCTTCCCAACATCGAGTGAGAAGTGGATTTACTAAATTTCAGCTTGGGCCACATCGTTCCCTGGGAAGCTTCTGAAGAGCTACTACTACCCAAGACCCCTCTTCCCATGCCCAGCCCAGATCCCTTTTCAGTGGTCTGAGATGGGACTCAGGTGCTAGTATTTATTTTTGTATGTGTGGTATAATAAAACTTTATTAATAGACACTAAAATTTGAATTTTATATCATTTTCAAGTGTCACAAGTGTTATTTTTCTTCTAATTTTTCCCCCCGACCATTTAAAAATGTAAAAACACCCCAGCTGTAGAAATAAAACAGACAGAGGGCTGGATTTGCCCCAGGGGCCATCATTGGCCAATCTTGCTTTAAAACAACCCATATTTGTCTTCAACTTGCTAAAAACCCTCCCTGCCTCCCATTCATGTCTCTCATGTGCTCTGTGCTCTCATTTTCCTCTAAATCCCCTTGACGGCCACCTGTACAGATACCCCCTACCCCAAGCATCCCACACTCAGATGTCTCTGCCTTCTGCATTCTGTATGTGGAGCTCTCCAGTTGGTTCTTTTATTGTTTGGTTTTGGACAAATAAAAAGTTGTATGTATTTAAGGAGTACAATGATGATATTGTGATATATGTATACATTGTGAAATGATTATCATAATCAAGCTAATTCACAGATCCATCACCTCACACGGTTGGTTACGTTTTGTGTGGGTGAGTGGTACAATCACCTGAAATCTATCCTCTTAGCAAATTTCAAGTATACAGCACATTATTGTTAACAATAGTCACCATGCTGTGTATCAGGTCTCCAGAAGGTATTCAACCTTCTAACTGAAAGTCTGTATCCTTTGACTAACATCTCCTCTATCCCCCACCCCTGCCCCAGCCTCTATGGACCAGCATTTTTTTAAAGTTCCCCAAGTGATTCTAACATAACCAGATTGAGAGCCACCAAATTAGACATTTATAGATGAATTGATCGAAGAGAAACATGTTAGAACTAGCGAGGGACATAAAATCCAAGTAAATAAATTTGGGAGACAAGGGAAGAAAGACTAAAGACATGAGAACACTTCTATCTGGTCTGGTCTAATGGACAAAATCTAGAAGATATAGACAAAGTCCTGAGTCCCAGTGCAAGGGGAACGCATCCTCTATTGTCATTAGCAGAATGCTTTCTCAGGTGACATGCCTGTACCCAGAGCCATGCTTCCATCCATGTGATTTAGAAAAGAGAGAAGAGAGATGTCCTCTCAGAGGCAGGGTGAGCTTGGCGCAAAGTGAGCACAAAGGAGGCCCAAGGAAAAGACCGTTCTCATTCTCTGTCCTTGCTTTATACTCCGCAGATTAACTTGAAACAATTTTTAGAAATGTCTTCAACTCCTAGGGGACTCATTTAGCAGCACACAGCCTCTTCTAACGAACTATGAATTGTACTGATACACTAATCTCCTGGAAAATACCCTCTCGCAGCCTGAGCTTCCACAGGAGTTAGGACAATTCCTCCATGATTTGATGAACTGGCAATGCAATGATGATGATGATGATGATGGTCTGATGGTGATGGTGCTCAACAATATCGGCCACTTCGGAGCACCTCTTCAGTGCCATAACCATGCAGCGTGTGTTCCTTTTTCCTTATATACTACCTTATGAATTTCCCCATCTTGCCAATGAGGAACATGCGTCACAGAGAGGATAAACATCATGCCTGGCGTCACGAGACTGACAAGCATCAGACCCAGATGGGCTCTAGACAGACCTGGCTCGAACTCCTGATGCCTACGGGTACAGATGTGCAGCATGAAATGGAGGTTTGCCCCCTGCCACTTGGAGGAGAAAATAATTAACAATAATACTGTTTCTGGAGCATTTCTTTAAGCCTGGCACTATGTTAAGCCATTTAAATATATTCTCTCATTTAATGCTCACAAGACCCTGAGAGGCAAATATTTTATCTGCAATTTACTCTTGAATCATTACAGGCTCAAAGATGATGGTGTAAGCGAGCCCACTGCTGGTAAGGAGTAAAGGCCCCAAGAGGATGGGCATCGCCCTGTCTAGCTCTGAAACCCGCTGCTCTTCACCCCATGCCCTGGTGACCATAAGCACTCTCAAGACCGTCTCTCCTCAGCGTTGCCCTCACCCGTCAGAGATGCTCTTACCCATCATTCTGTCCTCTAGCTGGGGAAGCACATGGAGAATGTCAGGTTCTAGAGGAAAGGAGAAGCCCTTTGTTCTGACAGTCTTCCCAGTCAAGTTTGTCCTGGGACCACAGCATAAGGTGTCCCCAGTACCTGGATAACAGGCTGCATGACCGCGGTGTGTTCGGAGCAAGGGTTAGACCATCAGGCAGGATGAGGCTCAAGTCCTGGCTGTGTTGTGTGTAACTGAGTGAGTCATGTGGCCTCTGGGCCTCAGTTTCTTCATCTGTAAGCCACTAATTAAAATAGCAATTTTCCCAGGATGTTAAAAGAATTATAAGAAATAATGTATGCAAAGTGTCTAGTGCCTGATTGCTTGATGAATGGAAGCTATTATTATTCTTAATGACTAAGGGAACTGGGGCACTGACCCCATATTTTACCCCTATTTCCAGGAGTGGGTAAAGCTCCCATAGTTTTCCCATCAATAATGGTCAATTCCATCCCCCCAGAGAAAGCCCAGCTGCACCTGGGCTTGAGAGGAGGGTAAGGCACCCAGGTACGGATGGAGATGACCTAAGGCAAGAGGCCCCCTGTGCTTGAGGAATGCATATGTCCTTACACATGATCCAGGCAAACCAGCTTGGATGGGGTCCTGTGCCCAGGGCCTCTGTGGATGCACAGATCCTGCTATTCCTTCCAACCCCCAGCACAGGCACACACGCTCTCACATGCCCATGGCAGACATATGTGTATGCACGCACACCAAGCACATGCATATAGGTGCACACAGAAACACATGCGCAGGGGCGCCTGGGTGGCTCAGTTGTTAAGTGTTTGCCTTCAGCTCAGGTTATGATCCGGGGATCCTGGGATGGAGCTCTGTGTCAGGCTCCCTGTTCAGCGAGGAGAGTGCTTCTCCCTCCCCACTCCCCCTGCTTGTGTTCCCTCTCTCTCTCTCTGCCAAATAAATAAATAAAATCTAAAAGAAAAAAAAAAAAAAAAGAAAGAAACACATGTACAAACAT
The DNA here is from genome assembly GCA_004024625.1 of Mellivora capensis. Classification (NCBI taxonomy): domain Eukaryota; kingdom Metazoa; phylum Chordata; class Mammalia; order Carnivora; family Mustelidae; genus Mellivora; species Mellivora capensis. Next base: position 62 of record PISX010005689.1, on the reverse strand, counting down.
GCACACAAATGCACACACACAGCAGTCAGGATTTCTGCTGAGAGAACCCTGTTTATCAGACA